>WBNM01042317.1:0-14233 GCA_013399055.1 Ramphastos sulfuratus | reverse complement strand
AAAAAAAAAAAAGCCCATAGAAACCAAATCTGGTGGATCTGGGGTTTTTTAGATCTTCTGTTTGGTTTCCAGCTCAGTAAGGTATCTGCATGTTACATTTTCAAGTGGTTGCAGCAGGAACATCTTTATTTTGAGCATAACTCCGTTTCCCTCCCCTTCTACCTTTGGTCAGATTTTGGCATTTTCAGAGCAACCAGTCTGCAAATATCTAGCACAAAAGGTATCTCGTCTCCTAAAATGGCTTTGGATCCAGCCCAACCACCACATATTACCAAAGCCACAGCAAGCTGGAGTCAACCAGCAAGATAGGTAAGTAGAGACTCTCATTTTGGGGAGGTGCCACACTTGGGACTGAAGACAATCAGCTACATAGATCTTGCTAGGCTGCACAAAGATGGGGTGGTCACTGATGGAGGGGACAGGAGCATCATCAGGGTAAGCAACACTTCTTGGTCTGCTAAACTCACCCTGGATTTTACCTGGGAGGCAGCAACACAGGCAGTAAAGCAAAGGACAGACATCACAAGAGTTAAACAAAATTAATGCTGATTAGCAGAGAGGCTTTGCAGAGAAGGTAGAGGCCCCTCACAAAGTAGAAAAGAAGATTAAAAGACAGTTTCCCTGAAGCACCAAGAATTGTCTCCTGGATTAAGATTAAAATCCCATTCCCTATTTTTAGCAGGTTCCTTATAAACCACCACTCCCACCTTTCTAAATTTTTTGATGCTTTCTTAATAACCAACCCAGCTACAATTAAACAACCAAGTTTAACATTATCTGACAGCAGGCAAACATTCAGCATCTTGATAGCACCAGCAGCTCCAAAGGCAACAGCCCCCAGATCCACACTCATTCAGAGAATCGGTGAGGGAAAGCTCCAGGGCTTCAGCTGCAGCTTCGCAGCATGCAGAGATCATGCTGGCCTCAGAGGTGCTGCCCCAACAGCCAGCAGGTTGCTTAGAGGGAATTCTAAAGCAGGAGCAGAGCGTTCCTACTGCCATGCCCAGAGATGGCAGAACCACTCAGCCACCTTTTTCCTGGAAATAATTATCTCAAAAGCACTAATTAGACCCTTCACTGGCTGCACTGATTGGCACTCCTCAAGGAGTCATCACTGCAGGGAGCAGTGATGCAGGAGGAATGAGAATCACTTGCTCAAGGTCACTGCAGAAATCAGCTGGGTCCAGGCATCACTCCAAGACCATGTCCTACCTACAAAACTGCACCAGTGTAACCAATCGACTGGTTTGAGCCAGTTTATCCAGCTAGGGTAGCTTCACCTGCAGATGTGAAGTTCAGACAGGTGTGATGCTGCCATCTGTTTCCCCTCAGACACCGTGTTTCACCACTCAGAGCTTTACTTTTGGGTAGGTGCTCACCCTATCTCTCGTTTCACCTCACACACAGCCCACAAAATCCAACCACTGCGGCATGCAAATCCTCCTTTGGTTTATCTGGGAACTAAGAACACCTCCATGCCACCCCCAAGCAGCACATTGATGGTGGCTGCTGCCATGGGGACAGCGCCAGCCTAGGGAAAGCCCGCTGGGGTTCAAGCCTATCCCATCACCCACACCCATCCAGCATGGCCAAAAGCAGCATATCGAAGCACCTGGAAGGACAATGAGGGAGCTCAGCACCCCCAGAGCCGGCCCTCAGCGAAGTCCCCCTGTGAGTGGCTCAGCTCTCGGATCGTGCTATCGCCCCGAGGTCTGCAGGGCTCCGTCTGCCCAGCACTCCTGTGGGAGGATGAAGACCCCGGCACCGGCTGGCCCCCGTCAAACCAGGGTGACTACGAGCGGCCTTGCAGCCGCTTTATCCCCGACAGCTGAGGACTCCTTTGAGGGTTCCCAGTGCCAGCTAACACCCCGTAACCCAGGACCCCTGTGAGGGGCTCAAGGGAGGTCGGCTGAGCTCTCCCAGTTCACCACCCCTGTGAAAAGGCCCGTGGCAGACTACAGCTCTTCAACCCAGTAACCCCTGTAAGGGACGCCGGAGCCAGCTGGTGCCCCTCAATGCTTGGTCCAGCTGTGCCGGTGTCCCCTCGAGCAGAGCCCCCCAGCCCCGCCGCGCTCACCCGCCGCCCAGGCGATGGCGCCGAGCCGCCGCCGCCAGCTCATGGGGAGGGGGGGCACAGGCCGGGAGGGGCCGGGGGGGATCGATCCCAGCACTCCCCGCGCTCCCGCCGCGCGCTCTGACGTCACCCGCAGACGGCGGAGCCCCGGAGGAGGCGGTCACGTGAGCGGCGGTCGGAGGGTCAGACCATCCGCGCGGGCCGCGGGGGGAGCGGTTGGAGGGGTCTGGGGGCGTCTGGCGCTGAACCATGATGGGGATGGGGGGGTGATGAGGGGGCGCCTTGGGCGGAACCGCAGCGCCGCGGGGGAGCCGGAGTATGAAGGCAGAGAGGCAACCTGGCCTGAACATTGCGGGACGGAGCGGGAGGAGCTGTCATGGTCTGAACCACAGTGGAAGTTTGGAGGGGGTATCCTGGGGCTGAACTATGATGGGGGAAGTCATGGTAGGGAATGAACCATGATTAGGATGGGGGGAGCCATGGTGAGGGATGAACCATTACTTGGGGGGAGCCCATCATGGGGTTGATTTTGGGGCCCCATCATGGAGATGAACCACAATTTAGAGGGCCCTGTGATAGGGACCATGGTTGGGATGGGGGAGAGCTATCATGGGGCTAAACCATGGCGCAAAAGGGCACCGTGGGGCGAGGGGAGATTGCACTGAGGACGTGAGGCTGTCACCCCACAGTAACCCCAGAAGAGCTCCTTGTGCCCCAGAGCATCCCCAGGAGGCTGCCTCACCATCTGCTGGGGGCCTTTGTGGAGGACCGAGCCTGCACTGAGATGGCGGTTGCAAGCTGGGCACTGAGGTGAGAGTGGTGTGGGTGGTGGCAGCCACCCAGGAGAGTAGCTGGGTCCTTCAGCAGGAGCCTCGGGGGAGCTGGGTTTTACAGTGGAGGTTTGCATCTCCATCATTTAACCCACTATGGTATTTCACAGTTCTGACCAACCGTGGTCCCCTTTGCTTCCCACCAGCACCCTGCGCCTCGACACCATCCCCAGGCTGCTGCTCCCCATCACCACCTCCATCCGCAGCAACTCCAACCGTGCCTCCGTTTCCCACCTCCACCGCCAGCATTACGGCCGGCTCTACCCCATCCTCCTGGTGAAGACTGATGGCTCCACTGTCCGCCTCCGCTACAAGGAGCCCAAGAGGATCCTCATGGTGAGGCAGGAGGCTGCTGTTGGGGCAGGCTAGGAGTGAGGTGAAGCCCTAGGGTGAGCCTGACTCTCTTCCTCCACAGCTACCCCTGGACAGCAGCACGCTGCCTGAGGCAGAGCGCAAGGCGCGGCTGCGGCGGCAGTTCCCCAGCAAGCCCAAGCCTGAGACAGAGGAGGCCTTTGAAGGCATCGACCTGGACACCTACAAGAAGTTTTGGAAGAAGTGAGGATGTAGAATGGAGTTTTAAATAAAGGCAATAAATGAGTTGCAGAATGATGGGATTTAGAAGTGACCTCCAAAGGTCTAGTCCAGCCCCCTGCTAAAGTAGGGTAACACAGAGCAGTTGCTCAGGATCACAGTGTCCACACAGGGTTGGAATCTCTCCATAGAAAGAGACTCCACAACCTCTGGGCAGCCTGGGCCAGGGCTTCAGCACCCTCACACCAAAGAACTTTCTCCTCATCGTCAGGTGGAACCTCTTGGGTTCCAGTTTGTGCCCATCGACTCTTGTCCTGTTGAAAGCCACCACTGACACAGCCTGGCTTCATTCTCTTGCTCCTTACCCTTTAGCTCTTGCTGAGCATTGCTCAGATCCCTTCTCAGACTGCTTTTCTGCGGGCACAACAGCCCCACGTTTCTCAGCCTTTCCTCCTCAGAGATGCTCCAGGGCCCTCAGCCCTTTGTAGCCTCTGCTGGACACTACAGTAGTTGTCTTTCTTGAACTGGGGAGCCCAGAATTGGACACAGTCCTCCAGACGTGGCTTCTTTAGGGCAGAGCAGAGGAGGAGAACCTCCCTTGACCTGCTGGCCACACTGTTCGGAGTGCACTTTCACCATGAGGGCACGTTGCCGGCTCACGGGCAGCTTGCTGTCCCCCGGCACTCCCAGTCCTTGACCCCAGAGCTGGTCCCCAGCAGGTCAGCCGCTCCCCTGTGCTGGTGAATGAAGGGCGATGATTGTTCCCAGGGGGCAGGACTCTCCCCTTTGCCCTATTCAACTTCATGAGCTCGCCTTGCTGCAGCTCTGGGAGGGCATTTTGCCTGACTCCTGTCACTGGGGTGGCAGCGCTGCTCCCCCCCCCCCCCCCGCCTTGTGCGGCGGTGGTGCCGCCCGCTTCCCAAACTTCCTCCAGCTTCCCCCCCTCGCAGCTGAGCGCGGTGGTAGCGGCCGGGGCGGGCGGGAGCGTGAGCCGCGCGGCACGGAGCGCGAGGTGCGTGGTGGGGGGGACGGGGGGTATTATGCGGTCCTGCGGTTGGCAGCTGCCTTCTTCTGACCTCCCCCCGCGGTGGGTACAGGCTTCGGGTGTGCAGTGACCCCCGGGCAGCGCGGTCACACTTTCTCCCGGGACGTGGACCCACTCCCCACCCAGGACATGAAATCACCCCGCAACCCCTTGCAGCCACCCCCTCCGCCCCGACGTGCAGCCACTTCCCCAGCCCTGCAACCCCTAGCTTTGCATCCACCCCCCCCAGCCTTGCATCCACTCCCCCAGGACGTGCACCCACCCCCCAGCACTACAAGCACTCCCTCGCGACTTTCAACTGTACCCCCACGCTTCGCACCCGTCCATTTCTAGGTTCTGCAGCCTCTCCTCCTACTCTCTTGCAGCCTCTACACCCCTCCGCTCCCCGGGACTGGGCTTACCTGGCCAAGTCTTGGAAGGGAACCTGTTTGCTCTCCCCAGAGCTCCAGGAGAACCGCCTCCCTAGGGTTGCATAGAGGAGCTGTGGGAGGGGACACACATAAACCTGGGACGTAACCCCCACCTCCTACCCTTTGCAGGTCACCAGCACCCCTGCTGTGACACCACTGTGGGGTCTGGCACCATGTTTGGCTCATCCCGAGGCGGGGTCCGGGGTGGCCAGGACCAGTTCAGCTGGGAGGATGTTAAGACGGACAAACAGCGTGAGAACTACCTTGGTAAGGGCTCACCTTGACTCAGTCCCCACTCCTCGTCCCCATCCTCCCTTGTCCCCTGACACACTGTCGGGGTCCAAACAGGGTGGTCTAGGTATGAGGACATTGGTCAGGGTCTTGCTGTCCAACAGGGAACTCCCTGATGGCACCAGTGGGCCGGTGGCAGAAGGGGAAGGACCTGACTTGGTACGCCAAGGGCAAGAAGGAGACAGCCACCCCGATGTCCCGTGAGGAAGAGCTGGCTGCTGTCCGCTTGGCCGAGCAGGAGGCCATGATGGCAGCCCTGTAAGTCTATAGTCACTCACCCCAAAAAGTACAGGGTGCAAAACATCACCCCTCCATACCCAGTTTTCCCAGAATCCCAGCATGGTGGAGGATGGAAGTGACCTCTGGAGATCATCCAGTCCAAGCTTCCTGCTAAAGCAGGGGCACCCACAGCAGCTTGCTCAGGGTCACAGTGGCCAGGTGGCTTTGGAATCTCTCCAGAAGAGAGGCCAAGGCTCCAGGCCAGGGCTCCGGCACCCCCACACCCAAGAACTTTCTCCTCATCTTCAGATGGAACCTTCTGGGTTACAGTTGCTGTCCATTGCTCTTTGTCCTGTCACTGGGCACTACTGACAAAGAGTCTGCCCTCATCCTCTTGCACTCTACTTTTCAGCTTTTGTTGAGCTTTGGGAAGATCCCTTCTCAGGCTGCTTTTCTCTAAACTCAGCCTTTCCTCCTCACAAAAATGCTCCAAGTCCCTTCAGCAGCTTTGTAGCCTCCACTGGACTCTCTCCAGCAGTTCCTTGTCTCTCTCGAACTGGGAAGCCCAAAACTGGACCCAAATGTGGCCTCACTAGGGCAGAGAAGAAGAGGAGGAGAACCTCCCTCTACCTGCTGGCCACACTCTTCTTCATGCACCCAAGGAGGCCATTGGCTTTCTTGGTCACGAGAGCACATTACTGGCTCATGGTGAACTTATTGTCCCCCAGCTGTCCCAGGTCCTTCTCCATGCAGCTGCTTTCCAGTAGGGCACTGCTTACCTGTAGTGGTGCAGAAGGTTATTTCATCCCAGGTGCAGGGCTCTACACTTGCCCTTGCTGAACTTAATGAACTCAACTTCAGCCTGGCCAGGTCCCTGTGAATGGCAGCACAGCCTCATGGAGGGGCTCATCTGCTCCTCCCAGTTGCACATCATCATTTTGGCTTTATAGGGGCTACAAGAACGTGAAGAGGCAGCCCACTGGCCTGAGCAAGGAGGTAAGAGGGGCACCACGTGTTCCCCCAGCATCACCCCCTGCCAGTGTCCCTACCCTTGGCTCTGATTACCTTTGGGAGGGTCACAGGACATTCTCCCCCCACCAGGACCTAGCTGAGGTGTGCAAGAGGGATGCTGCTGAGCGAAATGAAAAGGACGTGGACCGCGTGGTGGGCTTGGGCAGCTCCAGGTACTTGGCTGAGGGGGATTGTCACACCAGAACACCTCATTTCAGGGCAATGCAGTTTCTTTTGGCATTGTAATGCTTGTTTGTGGTTTTATTTTTCATTTTGTGACATCTCAGTGGCAGTGCTGGACGGTTGATGCTCTCCAAGGAGGACAGGGAGGCAGCCAAGATGGGACTCTCGGTCTTCACGGTAGGGTCACGTCTTCCTGATGAGGAAAATGGATGGAAAAAGGGCAAAAAGCCCTGCCCTCAGGATGGGTTGGTTAAAAACTAAGCTGGTGGTTGAGACCTGCAATAGTTGGATTTTTTTTCCTCCAATTTAATTGAGTTTTTATTTAATTATCTTCAAAATTTAATTTAATTTTCATTTTCTGAATTCAGTTTAGTTCTCATTAATGCTATTTTTTTCCCAAGGGTAATTTAATTTTCACTTCTTTGCAAATTACATTGAATTTAGTTTTTCCAAATTATATTCTTTTCCAAATCATGCTTGTTTTTTGTTTTAATTATTTTTTTTCCAAGTTAAGTTTCATTTTTATTTAATTATTTTTCCTAAATTAATTTTCATTTTTTAAAGCAAGGAAGCCCCTTTTTCTTGTAATTTCAAGCTACACGTTCACGAACTTACTCTGTATTTTCCCCCTCTCTTCCAACCCTAGCACCAGAAAGTCTGCAGCAGCCCTGAGACATCCACCTCCAAGAAGAAGCTGGAGAAGGAGGAGAAGGTGGAGGAGAAAAGGTGAGGACAGGGAGCAGCACTTTGGTGGGCAATCAACAGAAATGGCCTATTTTAGGGGGGAAACATCATGCTTCCATGGCTCCTGAACCACCTCCAAACCCTCTGCTTTGTCCTCAGAACTTCCTTTTATTCATACACTAGGAGCTTCAGCTTTGGCCAAGGAGGGAGATGGTGGGATATATGTTGAGGGAGGGATGGACCTGATGTAGTATGAGGTGTCCTTGCCCATGGCAGGGGTGTTGGAACTGGATGATCTTTGAGGTGCCTTCCAGCCCTGACACTTCTGTGATTCTGTGACATGAGATTTGGAGGAGCCAGAGGGATGTGCAAGGCAGGGATCCTCACTGAGCTCTTCCGTGCAGACCAGAAAGTGGCAAGAAATCCAAAAAGGAGAAAAAGAAGAAGAAAAAGAAGAAACATAAGAAGGAGAAAAAGAAAGACAAGCATCACAAGAAGGATGCTGCTCCGTCATCCTCTGATTCTTCTCCAGAGCGAGATGAGAGGTAGCTGGGTTGGGGTGGGGACTGAGCCCTGGTTATGGGGCACCATTGCTGGGATGCTGGCATGGGGTCTCAGCAGAGCAGAGCAGAGCAGAGGGGCAGAATCTGCATCCTCCACCTGCTGCTCAGGATGTGGTTGGCTTCTGGGCTGCAAGAGCTCATTTCCAGGTCACACTGAGTTTCTCATCAACCAGCACCCCCACAAGTCCTCCACAGGGCTGTTCTCAATCCCTTCATCTCCCAGCTTGGATTGATAGCAGGGATTGCCCCAGACCATGTGCAGGAGCTTGCACTTAGCCTTGGTGAACCTCAGGAAGTTCACACAGGCCCACTCCTAGCCTGTCAAAATCCTTCTGGATAACCCTTCCCTGCAGCACGCTGACCACACCGCCCAGCTTGATGCCATCTGCAGACTCTGAGGGGGCACTTCATGCCACTGTCCATGTCACTGACCAAGCTGTTGAACCAATCCCAACACCATTTTTTCACCCCCATAATCACCTCAGTGGCATGCCCAGCATCCCTTCTGGCTCTTACCCTTCCATCCCCATAGGCATCACCGGAGGAAGCCCCACCCTGAGAGACGCCCTGAGCCCTCACGGCGTGGCCAGCAGCGTGGGCATGACACAGACTCCTCTGCCAGCAGCTCGGGTTCTGGCTGCAGCCCCTCACGCCGCCCTGCCCACCATCGGAGCCGCAGCCGGGACAGCCGCGGTCGGCACCCGTCCCCGCGGCATAGGGGGAGGAAGAGGAGCAGGAGCAGGTCCCCGCCAGCCCGCAGGGTCCAGCAGCGCCATGACACTGACTCAGAGGGTTGAGATGGGGTCTGGGGGAGTTCCAGGGAGGTCTCATCGAGGTTGTTTGGTTTTTAAGGTTACTCAATTAAAAAAGCTGCGGCGCTGTGGTTGCTGGGGCTGAGCCTGGCAGTTGGTGGTGCCAGTGCTCCCCTTCCCGGCCTGCAGCTCCTGCCTTCAACCCCGGGGCAGCACCGGCAGCTCCCCGACTTGTCCCCAGCTATGGTGGGGTACACAAGGTGCCTGTCCACCCACCTTGCTCCCTGGATTTCTCCTTCCAGGTGTGGTGTAGCACTGAGGATACTGTGGGGTGGGTACTCAGACGGCTCTGTCTGTGATGCTGGAAATGCTGCAGATGCTTCATGGTTGTTTAAAGAGACTTTGGATGCAGTTATTAATTAACTTATTTTTAATACCTTCTTTCAATGCCTCCGGGTAACAGCAAAGTGGCTGACGGGAAGTTTCATTCCTTAAACCCTCCTTACAGTTCATCAGCTGCAAAATAAAACTTGGGGCTTCATGCACTGCTGGGAGGGTTTTGCATCTTGGACCCTCTGGCTTTATGATGGGCAGGCTGTGGGGCTCTTCATGGCCACCTCTGCTGTTCGTAGGGTGATGGATTGCTCTCTGTGGGGTAATGGGTGCTCCCTATGGGGCTAGACTTGCTCTCTGTGGAGGAGTGATGCCCTCCATGGGCTACAGATGCTCTCAAAAGGATTATGGGTGTCCTTTATGGGGTGGTGGGTTCTTCCTGTGGGAGTACAGATGCTCTCTGTGATGTCCTCTATGAGCTGAGAGTCCTCTTGAAGGGTTGTGGGTGTTCTCCATAGTATGATGTGTTCCCTGTCATGCCACACCTGCTTTCCATCAGGCTGAGCATGCTCTGCATGGAGCAGTGATGCCCTCCAGGAGCTTTGGGTGCTCTTCAAATGTTGGTCTTCTCCATAAGGTGATGTGTTCTCCATGGGGTGACAGGTGCTCTCCGTGCTTTGCAGATGCCCTCCATGGGCTGTAGGTGATTTCCAAGAGTCATGGGTGTTCCTCACAGGTTGATGTGCTGCTCCCCATGAGAAATTACATTCTTTCCATGGGGCACACTCACGTGAGCAGAGGAGCACTCAAGACAGCACTTCAGGACCCCCAGAAGATGGCAAAGGCCTGTCCCCAAAAAGCTTTTAACTCAGGCAGACTCAAGCAGAAAACACAGGGAAGTTCATACCATGGAGTTTGTCTTGGTGTCCCCTGTGTGGGGGTGAAGCAGCCCACCCTCTGGGGACAAGTACTTTTCTGGCCCAAAATTTGGGAAAATCAAGAACTTTGAGAATCAGGCAGCTATGGTCAAGGGTGATGGATGTTCCTTTGGGTTGAAAATGGCTTTTATATTAAAGGAAACTGCTCTAATTCAGGGCAGCAAGGGGAGCCTCTGAAGTACTTTCTCAGCCAATGGAGAGAAGATGGATGGAGATATGGAGCATCTTCTGTAGGTGTTTGTCCTGGTCAGGTCCACCTCACAGTGGGGCAGTGAGCAGCAACCTCCCTTCTCATCCAAGATTTTAAATCCCCGAATGTGATTATTTGTGTGCTCAGTGCAGCAAGAAAGGGGAATTTGCCATCAATAAACACAAATATTGATCCAGCTGGAAAGGGTTGTTCTGAGCAGCTCCGGGTGAGGCATTGCCAGCTGCCCAAGTGGCCATGCCAAGCACAAGGGCCTCATTTGTCTCATTAATGATGCAATTTCTCCTGTCTGAGACAGGGGGTTTGTGTGTCTTGGTGGACAAAAGCCCTGGGTGGGGACACACACGGTGGAGTCAGGGTGTTGAGCTGAAATAAAGCTCCTCTGTGCCCTTCCCCTCCCTGGCTGCCAGCACGTGCTTAATCCCTCTGATGCGGGCAGCGAGAGATGATGCAGAGCGGTCACAAGCTCTGGTGATTCTCCATTCCACCCCAAGATGAGTTTTTCTGAGGGAGTTTACAGCCTCTTGGTAGGGTCCTTTTGGTCTGGGCAGCTGCAGCCCCAAATCCAGCCCAGGGACCCAGTGCATGGCTGCCTTTGTAGCACAGGTGGGGTAGCCCATGAGCTGCCTGGTTGGAGGTTCTGACCCTTCCTCACCAACCTTGGGGGTCACTCTCCTGGAGTTTTTGGGGGAGCAGGTTGTTACTAGTGCCTTCTGGGAGCATTCTAGTGCAGGGCAGCATCCACCATTCCTCAGGATGGAGGAGGAGAAAGGCTGTATTTAACACAAACTCAGCACTAGGAACTCCAGGCTGAAAAAGGGAACCATGGAAGTGCTGAAAACACCACAGCAAGCTGAGGGAAAACCCAGAGTGGGCACAAATCCCAGTGTCCTGCTCTTGCTTCCCCTGCTTCCATTTCCCAAGAGTTGGACTCCTGCCAGGATGATTCACACCCACAGCTCTAAGCATGTGTCCCACTCAGAGTTCATGGACATAGTTCAGGCTGTGTCCTCACTTCAGTCCCAACTTCTGAGCCTTCCTAAAGTGTTGTGTCCAGCTCTGGAGTCCTTGGTAACAGAGAGACATGGAGCTGTTGGATCAGGGCCAGTGGAGGCCACAACAGTGATGGCAGGGCTGGAAGCCCTTTGCTATGAGGACAGGCTGAGAGAGTTGATGTTGTTCAGCCTGAAGGAGAGAAGATTCCAGAGGAACCTTCTGTTGGCTTTTCAGTGCTTAAAAGGGGCTGATCAGAAAGATGGGGACAGATTTTTTAGCAGGGTCTGTTGTGACACGACAAGGGTGATGGTTTGAATTGAAAGAGGCAGATTCAGTTTGGAGAGAAGAAAGAAATTTTTGACACTGATGGTGGTGGATGCCCCATCCCTGGAATCATTCCAGGTTGGGTTGTCTGGGCCTCTGAACAATGTACTCTAGTTGCAGGTGTCCCTGCTGACTGCAAAGGGGTTAGACTAGCTGACCTTGAAAGGTATTTTCCAACCCCCCCCCCCAAAAAAAAAACAAAAAAGAAAAAAGTATGACTATGATCAGACAGCAGCTCTTACCCCTCTGGCACTGCCTGAAGGAGGTGCCCATGAATACTTCATGCTTAGAACTAAGATACAAGCAAAACGGTTTTGAGGAACCCAGACAGGATAAAGGTGCAGGCAAGCAGGAGTGCAGGAGCCCCACCCCTACACCAATGCTGAACAGCCCATTTATCTCCCTGACAAGCTGCTGCACCAGTTCCTGCGTGGACTGGGAAGGAAACAACAGCTGCAACCTTCAGCCCTGTTTGCCCTTTTCCCCTGGGTGTGAGCTGCTGAGCCCAGAGCCAAGCCTGTGCTGCCCTGAGCAGAGGACACAGCTACATGGCTTCCAGAGCTAGCTAATCTCAAACATCCACACATGCCCCATCTTTTCCTACCTCCAGCCTCAGTCAGCAGCAAATTTTGTTAATAGAGGAGCAGGATCTGTGGCGTGGCCATGGCAGTCAGGTGGCTTTGGTGAAAACCATCTCTTCAGAGGAGCCTTTCCACTGCTGATGGGGTTGGGAAGTGTCACAGCAGGTTCTAAGGATGGGGCAGGAGAGAAGAGGTCTCTGCTGACTTCAGCAGCACAGTGGCACATGCCAGCAGTAAAGCTGGCCTTCAAGTTCACTTGCTTTCCAGAAGAGGAACAGAGATGTCCCACCCTATTAGGCATGCAAAGATCCTCATTTGGAGCTTGAAACTTAAGGCAAGATGAAGAGTTTCAAAATAATCCCCTGAATGAGAGGCCTGAGATATTTACCCACTACTACTCGCAGTACCAAGACAAGCTCAAGGACCAGACAGAGGGCTCAAGAAGCCCTTGCTGGGAAGCATCATTAAGTATAGTACTTCCTGGCTATAGAACTTAAAGGGAAGAAGAAGGTTTATGGTTTCATTTCTGGTTTTGGAGCTGACTGGACAGCCAGTCCAGTCCTTCATAGAGACCCTCTCCAGTGATGGCAGAGGCTGCCTGGATGTAGCAGTTCCTGTGATGAAGAGAATGCAGTCCAAGTTTGTCTGTGATTTCCGCTGCATTCATCGCGTTTGGCACGTCCTGCAGAAAAGAACTAGAGTCAGTTTCTGCCCTGCTAGCTCAGAAGAAACGTCCAGCTCTCTGAATCACTTTTGATCATCAGCTTTAAAGCCACTAAAAAAAGTCCAGAGCTCTTAGAGCTTCTTTCAGACAAACTCACTGCATTACTTCTAGATTCGAGCTACTGGTAAAACCGCCAGGGTTTAGAATCCCAATCAAAACACCTCCTCTGGAACAGCTCATTTCAGAAGCAAGACTGGTGATGTTTGGACTAAGTCATCAAGCCCAGCAGTGCTGACCCCAAACCACTCACAATTCAAAAGCTGTTTAACTCTGCACTCAGGTAATGTTTTTGGCAACTGCAGTTATGATTTAAACCAAACTTTCACCATAAAATAGCACTTGGCTTGTCAAGCTCAAGCACTCACAAGTGTGTAAAGATATCTTACACCTTTCTGGACCATACCTGTTTGTTAGCAAGCACTAAAAAAGCAGCATCTCTAAGCTCATCATCTGTAATCACTCTCAAAAGCTCCTCTCTGGCCTCACTCAGTCGTTCTCTGTCAGTACTGTCAATAACAAAAATCAGACCTAGGAACAAGCAAACGATCAGGATAAGCACACAGAGGAAGTCAATTACCAATCACCACTACTTCTGGAGGCAAGAAGGAAGTTTTCTTGAAGAGAAAATAATGCAAACCAGTTCTGTTTGTGACAGAAAAATACCATTTTCTTTTGACTGTTATCTCATGTTGGGAAGTGTTGGAATCACCAGCCCTGGAGGGATTTGACAAATACACAGATGTGGTGCTGAGTGGCATGGTTTAGTGGAGGACTTGGTAGTGTTGGGTTAATGGTTGGACTCAGTCTTGAAGATCTTTTCCAGCCTGCATGATCCCATGATTCCATGTCTACAAGAAAGTATGACCTTGCACAAAGGTCCTGCTAGATTGTGTTTCTGCTTTAGAACCTAAGTGCTTTATTTACACAACCACTTGATATTTTTCTCTGAGTAGCAACTCCTGAAAGCCTGTGACAGAACTCAGATGTGTGCAGTGTAAAGGTGTAGCAGTGGAAGAAGGAGAAACTCTCAATTCATGTGGCTGGTTGAGCCTGTAGTGAAGACTGCTCTGAAGTGAAGGCAGAGCTGTGATGCTGATAGAGGAACAGCAAACATCTGAGCTCACTCTGAGTCAGATGGACAAGGCAGACTGATTTCTAGGTGCCTTCCCATCCTTCTTTGAACCTGCCCTAGCCTAACAGAAGAGCCAGAGCAGCACACAAATATATCCTTTTAGAATAATCACTATTTCCACCCCCCCAAGGAACTTGCAAATTTACACAGATAATGCATTGGGCTCACTTTCTTTGCTAAGCATTTGGACTCACCTTGTGTATTCTGGAAATAGTGGCGCCAGAGTGGTCTCACCCTATCCTGAGAACACACATCCCACACTGTGAAGCTAATGTTCTTGTATTCTACTGTTTCCACATTGAAACCTAAAACAGAAATTATGGCACAAATCTCAGGTAAGCATAACTGGCCCTGAACTTATTTACCTACTCAAATGTAAAATGTTATTAAAAAGAAGTTATCTT
>WBNM01042313.1:0-18382 GCA_013399055.1 Ramphastos sulfuratus | reverse complement strand
CCCCAGGATGGCATTGGCCCTCCCGACCACTAGAGCACATTGCCAGCTCTTGCTCAATCTCCCATCCACTAGGACCTCCAGGTCCTTTTCCCCTTCACTGCCTTCCAGGAGAAACTTCTTTGGTGTGAGGGTGCCAGAGCCCTGGAGCAGGCTGCCCGGAGAGGTTGTGGAGTCTCCTTCTCTGGAGACTTTCCAAACCCACCTCAATCCATTCCTGTGTGGACTACCCTGGATGATGCTGCTTTGGCAGGGGGGTTGCACTGGATGATCTCTGGAGGTCCCTTCCAACCTCTAAGATTCTGTGATTCTGTGATATGAACCAGCAGAAGAATGTCCAAGTTGCACCCAAGCTAGTTGCTTCCTAATTGCAAAGCACCTTCAGAATGTGAAGTGCACCTCAAGCATTGCCAGCTCTTACCTTCTTTAAAATAAAGTTACCCATGCTTGCTAAAGCAAACCCAGCCCTGTGTAATTAAACCAGGAACACCCCTGCCAGCTCTGCAGCTTACCAGTCAGTCAGATACCAGCATGTTCAGGACCCATCCTGCTGAGCTCCCCTCATTACAGCACGGCAAACAAAGATGTTTCCTTTATGTTCCCTCAATAATTACATCTGCTCTGCCTCACTGAGCATCTCCTGCTAACAATGGAAAGGATGAAGCATTTCAATGGGGGTCAGCCAATGGGGGTCTATTTTCATTTCAAACACAGCAGACAACTCCTTTTTTGACTTCCAAAGCAATAAACAATGTAGCTCCCCCTCTCCAGCCTGCTCTGCAACAATGAGCCAATTAGACATCAACTGCAAGCTCAGACAGCAATGAATCCTAATTTTCCAATGAGCACAAAGTAAAATACGTTTTCCCCAACACTTCATGCCTTCTGTGACCACTATTGCACACAGAAGAATTTCCAAAGGTAGTGGCACAATTTTTTTTTTTTTTTTCATTTTTTACTCAATCTGAAGGTTTCAGACTGAAAAGATTAAGGCCTATCTCTGAAAATGGATGGGGAAAGAGCTTCTTAACATAAGACATAATGGGCTGAAAACAACCTCCACAAACCTTAGCAAGGACTGCGACTGCTTCGGAGCTCTGGAAATCAAATTGTCAATGAAAGGATATTTTCAAGCACACAATTTCATTACAATCCCAGCATGCTGGGAGTCAGAAGGAACTCCTGGACACCATCCATCATATATANAGTTGGAAAAGGTCTGAGTGTTGTCTACCTGGACTCTAGGAAAGCTTTTTCCACTGCCTGTCACAGCATCCTCCCAGAGAAACTGGCTGCTCGTGGCTTGGGTGGTTGGGCACTTCACTGGGTAGCAAACTGGCAGATGGGCAGGCCCCTAAAGTAGTAAGGACTGGAGTTAAATCCACTTGGTGGCTGGTGACAAGTGATTTTCCCCTGGCTCTGTGCTGGACTTTTTCCAGGCCATCTCCCCAGTCTGTCCAGATTTGTCTGCAGAGCCTCCCTGCCCTCCTCCAGCAGATCGATGTGCCCACCCAGATTGCTGCCATCTGCAAACTTACTGAGATCCTCTCATCTAAATCATTGAGAAAGACATTAAAGAGAAGTGACTCCAGTAGGGAGCCCTGGGGAACGCCACTTGCAACTGGCTGCCAATTGGATTTAACTCCATTCACCCACGAGTGAGAGCAATGAGCAGAGTTGCCTCTGCACACGTGGGATGGGCATAGGAGTCTCAACACTGCACACACATTATTTCAAGTGAAAATAAGATAAATCTAGCATTTCAGTATGAAATGAGCACCCTGATGAGAGACTGCTGGAATCCTCCCAGCAGAGATCCTCCAGCTGAAGAAGAGCTGGTTCATTGCAAGGCAAAAACATAAAACATGAAGAGAGAAGCGAATGAGCAGGATTTCTCACAGCACTTTCACAGTAAGGGAGGCCAAACTGATTAGTGAGGTCATTTCATTCCCTCCTCTACCAATTAGTGAGAGCTCAGCTTCTTGAAACAATAACTAAACAATTACCTCACAGAATCACAGAACCTTAGAGGTTGGAAAGGACCTCCAGAGATGATCCAGTCCAACCTCCCTGCCAAAGCAGCATCACCCAGGGTAGTCCACACAGGAACGCATCGAGGAGGGTTTGGAAAGGCTCCAGAGAAGGAGACTCCACAACCTCTCTGGGCAGCCTGCTCCAGGGCTCTGGCACCCTCACTCTAAAGAAGTTTCTCCTCATGCTGAGCTGAAACCTTCTCTGGTCCAGTTTGTATCCATTGCTCCTCGGCTTACTGCTGTGCACCACCCAGAAGAGCTTGGCCCCCTCCACTTGACACCCACCAGCTACTTCATAGCTTTTTACTACAGCTTCCAATTTACTAGGACCCAGTCTGCTTGGATTCTCTTCACCGGTTCGATATCTTCTGTAGACAATTCTGGGAACTGAGCCTTTGCTTAGATTCCAGTGATCCTGTGTTAGCAGTGGGATGAGTTTCCCTGAGTGTACACACTGCCCAGGAGCACTCAAATTAAAGCCTCCCTCATAGCAAGAGCCACTTGAGACTCACTAATGATGATTACAACAAGCACAGTCTGGCTCTGGTAAGCGAGAAGGCAGCACAGCATCTCAGAGCACACACTGCATGGAGAGCCAGGCTCGGCAGAATGCCTCTTGCTAAGAATCAAAGCATCATTTTGGCTGGAAAAGACTTTTAAGATCATTAAGTCTAACCATTATGTAACTCAACCAAGCCTGGTGCTAAATCATATCCCTCAGCACAGCATCTCTGCCTCTTTGAAATACCTCCGGGGACAGGGACTCAGCCACCTCCCTGAGGAGACTGTTCCAGTGTTTGAGAACCTTTTCAACAAAAGAGTTTCTCCTAACACCCAACCTAAACCTCCCCTGGTGCAACTTGAGTCCATTTCCTCTTGTCCTATCACTAGTTACTGGGGAGAAGAGAACAACCCTCAGATGGCTCCAATCTCCTTTCAGGGAGTTGTAGAGAGCCAAATGGTTTTTTCCTTAGCCTCCTTTTTCCCAGGCTAAACAACTCCAATTCCCTCAGCCAGTCCTCACCAGTGCGTCGGACTCCTGATCAGCTTTGTTGCCCTTCTCTGGATCTGCTTCAGCATTTCAATGTCCTTCTTGGAGTAAGAGACCCGAAACTGAACCTAATACTCAAGGTGTGGCCCTCACCAGTGCTGAGCACAAAGGCACAATCCCTGCCCTGGTCCTTCTGACCATGTCATTTCTGATCCAGGCCAGGATGCTGGTGGCTTTCTTGGCCACCTGGGCACACCTTGGCTCATCTGAAGCCAGCTGTCAGCTGACACCCCCAGGTCCTCCTCTACTGGGCAGTTTCCATCCCCTCTGCTCAAAGCCTGGAGTGTTCATGGGGTTGTTGGGACCCAAATGCAGCACCTGGCACTTGGCTTCACTAAACGTCAGGTAACTGATCTCAGCCCAGCCAGTCAGCCTGTCCTGATCTCTTTGCAGAGCTTTCCTATCCTCAAGTAGATCAACATTCCTTCTCTACTTCTCATCTGCCAACTTCCTGAGGCTTCACTCAATCCCCTCATCCAGATAATTGATAAAGTTACTGAAGAGAACAGGCTCCAGCACTGAGCCCAGGGGAACATCACTTGTCACCAGCCACCAGCCTACCACTTTAGGGGCCTGCCCATCTGCCAGTTTGCTACCCAGTGAAGTGCCCAACCACCCAAACCACGAGCAGCCAGTTTCTCTGGGAGGATGCTGTGAGAGGCAGTGGAAAAAGCTTTCCTAGAGTCCAGGTAGACAACACTCAGAGCTTCTCCCACTTCTGGGCTGTCCAGTTCAAGAGGGACATAGAACTGCTCCAGAAGGTCCAGCACAGAGTCACATTAAGGACAATTAAGGGAATGAAACATCTCTGTAATGAGGAGAGCCTGAGGGAGCTGGGGCTGTGCTGCTAGCAGAGGAGGAGCCTGAGAGGTGACCTCATCAATGTTTATAAAGATGTGCAGGGCGAGTGGCCAGAGGCTGGAGCCAGGCTCTGCTGGGTGATGCCCAATGGCAGCACAAGGGGCAGTGGTGGAAGCTGAGGCATAGGAAGTTCCATGGAAACAGAAGGAGGAATTTTTTCCCTGTGAGGGTTACAGAACCCTGGAAGAGGCTCCCATGGTGTGTAGTGGAGTCTCCCATTCTGGAGATATTCAAGAGCTGCCTGGATGTGTTCCTGTGTGACCTGCTGTAGGTGCTCCTGCTCTGGCAGAGGGATCAGACTGGATGAGATTGTGCGGTCCCTTCCAGCCCCTGACATTCTGTGATTCTGTGATTCATCCACTAAGTGGGTCACCTTATAGGAGGATATCAGGTTGGAGAGGTGGACCTGCCCTTCATAAACCCACACAGAGTGGACCTGCCCACCTGGTTGTCTTGCTGTTTCCTGGTTTTCCACCACTACATAAAGAGGGCAATAGCAAGGCATGGCACAAACATCTCTGCTTGCCAAGCCCTTGTCATGATATCACCACAGAAACTTGACACTGTCTCAAGCACACATTTGACCTTGAGAAAAGCTTAGTGTTGAGTGCTACCAAAGGGATTATAAGTAAATGCACCATTTTTCCAATGCACTTTTCAATTACTTTGATGAGTAATTAACATGCTAATTAAAACAAAACAATCCAGAACTGAGTACTCAGAACACTACAAAATAATAAGCTGGTGAGCACTTGCTGCATTGGAAGGATTAAGAAGGTCACAGTGCAGCTGGAGCAGAAAGGTGCAGAAGAGAGAGTCTGTTGTTATATGCTTGGAGTTGTTTCTTTATTTATTGAAGAGAAGGTACTTTAAAAACATCTGGGAAGTTCTTTGCAGTGAGGGTGGTGAGACACTGGCACAGGTTGCCCAGGGAGGTTGTGGCTGCTCCCTCCCTGGAGGTGTTCAAGGCCAGGTTGGATGAGGCCTTGAGTGACCTGTGCTAGTGGGAGGTGTCCCTGCCTATGGCAGGGGGTTGGAACTGGCTGAGCTTTGAGGTCCCTTCCAACCTTCCCATTCTGTGATTCTATGATTCTATAACTGTTTTCTAAGAGCTGGGTCAGGTCAGATGCTTATATAAACAGTGCCTCAGCCGAATTTTGGCTTTGGGCAGAGCTCCTCACTCACACAGGACAGGAAATACAGCACAAGCACTCTGCAGTCAGCTCCAGAAGTTCAGAGTCTGCCAGGAAAATTCTAAAATAATGACAGGATCCCAGCATTTTAGGAGTTGGAAGGGACCTCTGCAGAGCTGCCAGTGCAACCTCCCTGCCACAGCAGGACCAGAGAATCCAGCACAGGTGGCACAGGAACACATCCAGACAGGGCTGGAAAGGCTCCAGACAAGGAGACTCCATAACCTCTCTGGGCAGCCTGTGCCACTGCTCTGGCACCCTTACACCAAACAAGTCTTGCTCATGCTGAGCTGCAACTTCCTGTGCTGCAGTTTCCATCCCTTGCCCTTGTCCTGTGGCAGGGCACAAGTGAGCAGAGGCTGTCCCTGTCCCTTCCTTCCTGACCCCCCAACCCTCAGCTCCTGATAGACATTGCTCAGCTGCCCTCTCAGCCTTCTCCTCTGCAGACTGAACAGCCCCAGGGCTCTCAGCCTGTCCTCATCAGGCAGTGCTGCAGGCCCTTCAGCATCCTTGCAGCCCTGCCTTGGACTCTCTCCAGCAGATCCCTGTCCCTATTGAACTGGGGAGCCCAGAACTGGATGCAATATTCCAGGTGGGGTCTCACCAGGGCAGAGTAGAGATGGAGGAGAACCTCCCTCCATCTTCTGGCCACACTCTTCTTAAAGCCCCCCAGGATCCCATTTGCCTTCTTGGCCACCAGGGCTCATTGCTGTGCTGTGGATAATCTTTAAGTTCATGTAATAATCAGGAGATTTTTCTGAAGGGCATTAATTGCTTTCAGCTACTGAGCTCACATCTGCAATTTAAAGAACTAGAAATTATTCTTTGCATTTCCTGGTGTTACTCTCATACAACTGTAAAAATATAGAACCTGACATCTTGCCCTGCTTTGAGCTAGATCAGAGCTAATTCTGCTGAATGCATCTTGTCCTGCTTTGAGCTAATTCTGCTCAGTGCTGTGACTTCTCAGCTCAGGCTCTGCTCACTGAGGCACTTTCTGAAGCTCAGGGCAGTTTGCACAGCCAGGAGCTGCTCCTAGCAGGGAGAAGCTGATGGGGAGAGCTCCTGCCAAGGGCTGGGCTGCACAAAGGCTCTGCCTTACACCTGCTCCTGGGCAGACTGGGGGCACGGCCACAGCTTGTGCCTCACCTTGGGTTGCAGGAAGGCAGAGGTGACAGCTGTGGGAAGGAGCAGAGAGGACAGGTGACCCTCAACTTCCCACCAAGGGATTGCATCCATGGATGGCATCTTCAGGATAAAGCTGAGGGAACACCAGGCTCAAGTCTGTCTTTTAATGCCAAACTGCCTCCATTCTATCAGAGGAACCAAAGAGCAGAAGGAAAGTCTTTGTGACACAGAGCATAAGGGCCACAGAAGAGGAACACAGCTGGTGAGGGGTTTGGAGAGCATATCTTGTGAGCAGAAGCTAAGGGAATTGGGATTGTTTGGCCTGAAGAAAAGGCTAAGAGGAGAACTCATTACTCTCTACAGCTACCTGAAAGGAGGTTGTTGTGAGACAGTGTTGGCTTCTTCACCCAAGTAACTAACTACAGAACCAAAGGTAATGGCCTCAAGATGCAGCAGAGGAGATTTAGGCTGCATATTAGAAAGAATTTCTTTGCTGCAAGAGTCATCAAGCATTGGAACAGGCTGCCCATGGAGGTGGTGGAGTTCCATCCCTGGAGGTGTCCAAGAAACGAGTAGATGCAGCACTCTGGGACATGGCCTAGTGACCATGGAGGTGCTGTGTAGAAGGTTGGACTCGATGGTCTTAGAGGTCTTCTCCAACCTTTCCCATTCTGTGATTCTCTAAGACAAATGCAGAAATGCTTTGCTACACAGACTGAAAAGCTGCACTTCGTTACATGGCCAGAGGGAAGTTCTAACTGTCTAGCCCTGGTTTGGTTTTTTTTTCTGTTGATCACATAATCTATAAAATAATCAGCAAATTAACACTGAAATCCTTGAGTCACCCTTTCCACTGCATCCCTACCACAAAGAGCTGTGCTCTACACCACAGCTGCTCACAGGACCTGGTCTAGCTGCAGGAAAGGAAACAAACCTCTCTCCTCTGCGTTGCAGGCTGCCAGGTGAAGCCTGATCCACTAACTGCAATTACCACCATTGGCTGTTGGCCAAGACATGATGAACATTAGCACTTCAAATTACGATAGAGATCAAACGAACATTTCAAACTGCCAGCACTAGAGCCCTGCCATTAATCTTATTGGGATACACCTTCTGGAAAAAAAGCAAACATAACACCAAAAAACAAACCTAAAGAGACTTTGTAATGCTATTAAGCAGATTTCACTCGGGCTGGAATACTCCAATGAGTAATATCAGCAAAAAAAAAAAAAAANAAAAAAAAAAAAAAAAAAAAAAAAAAAAAGAAACAATGTGGCTGCACTCATACTGAGGGAAAAAAAAAAAAGAAAAAGAAAAAATGAAAAAAGAGTCCCTAAGGTGTTAGCTTTCTTCTCATTCATTCCATTATAAATCCCCTTAAGTCTGCTAATCCAGCTTCTTGTCTCCAGCATCACTTACATTTCATATGCTAATTTCCCAGCAGGTTCTGCCTGCTACCAGGTATTTTCCTTAGCAGAGCCGACAGAGGATTCTTCCTTCTTGCTCGTGCCACAAATCCTTGTAATGCCACCTAAAGAGTGTGGTGGTACCTCCTAGGAAGTCAGATCCCCTTTCTTAGTTGACAAAATGAAACTCATCTTAACCCTGATGAAAGAGAAAATCAACCAGAAATGATTACATCATTAGCACATTCAAGGGAAGTTTATGGTTTCACCATCTTTGAAGACTACAAAGATGATCAGAGGGCTGAAGCACCTCTCCTACAAAAGCAGGCTGAGAGAGGTGGGGATATTCAGCCTGGAGAGGAGAAGGCTCCAGGGAGACCTCATAGTGGCCATCCACTACCTAAATGGGTCTACAAGAAAGCTGGGAAGGGACTTTTGACAAGGGCTTGTAGTGATAGGATGAGGGGCAATGGTTTGAAACTGGAGCAGGGTAGAGTTATGTTGGAAGTCAGGAGGAAGTTCTTCACAATGGGAGTAGTGAAATACTGCCACAAGTTGCCCAGGGGTGTGGTAGAGGCCCCATCCCTGGAGACATCCAAGGGCACACTGCTCTGTGTCTTTTGAACATCTCCAAGGACAGGGATTTGACCACCTTCCTGGGAAGCCTGTTCCAGTATTTGAGAACACTTTCAAGTGAAGAAATTTCTTCTAATACCAAACCTAAGCCTCCTCTTAGAATCACAGAACTGTCAGAGCTGGAAGGGACCTCAAGGACTATCCAGTTCCAACCCCCTTGCCATGGGCAGGGATGCCTCACACTTGATCAGGTTGCCCAGAGCCACATCCAACCTGCCCTTAAATACTTCCAGGGATGAGGCTTCCACCACCTCCCTGGGCAACCTGTGCCAGTGTCTCACCACTTTCATGCTGAAGAGCTTCTTCCTAACATCCAAGCTGAGTCTACCCACTCCTAGTTTTGCTCCATTCCCCCTACTTTTGCATCTTGAGATCCCTTCCTCCTTCCTGTCTTTTTACCTGGGAGAACAAACCAACTCCCCACCTGGCTCCAACTTCCTTTTAGGGAGCTGTAGAGAGTGAGAAGGTTTCCCTTAGCTTTCTTTGCTCCAGGCTAAACACCTCCAGTTCCCTCAGCTGCTCCTCACCAGACCTGTTCTCCAGACCCTTTGCTGGCTTCTTTGCTCTCCTCTGTTTTCACCACCCCAAAAGTCCTGCTGAGCTACCATCAACACAAAATGTGGATTTCTTTGGCTTTTATATAGACACGGAAGGAGAGGAGTCACTACAAAATGTTATGATCTGTTCACTTCTGGAGGCAGGAAAAGAGAAAAAACTAGGTGGAGGTGGAAAGCATTAAAAGAAGGAAGCACAAGAGCATAGTTTCAGTAAGACACTTTTCTTTCTTTCTTTTTCCTAGAGAAGAATAACTCTGGCAAATAAAACACAGGCCCCTCTATTTGCTGGGTGTTTAGGGACTCCAGATGATTGCTGTTCTCATTGATAGAATCACAGAATATTAGGGGTTGGAAGGGACCTGCAGAGATCATCCAGTGCAATCCCCCTTCCAAAGCAGCATCACCCAGGGCTGGTCACAAAGGAATGCATCCAGATGGGTCTTGAAAGTCTCCAGAGAAGGAGATTCCACAGCCTCTCTGGGCAGCCTGCTCCAGGGCTCCAGCATCCTCACACCTAAGGATTTTTTCCTCATGTTGGGGTAGAACTTTCTGCTTTCCAGCTTGTATCTGTTGGCCCTTGTCCTGTCCTGGGCACCACTGAAAAGAGCCCAGCCTTATCCTCTTGTCCTCCACCCTTTATCTCTTGCTGAGCATTGCTCAGATCCCCTCTGAGGCTGCTCTTGTCCAGGCTCAACAGCCCCAGGGCTCTGCCTTTCCTCCTCAGACAGATGTTCCAAACTTTCTTCTGTCCACTAGCAGACCATTTGTGACTCCTTTCCTTCATTTGCCTTTTTTCTTCATTGTCTTACTCTGATTTTCTCTTGCCTTCTCCCCTAGAATTTTCTCTTGCCCTTCCCTCCTAAACGTCTTTCCAGTATTGTTCTGTTTCTTTAGCTGGCATTTTTATATTGGATTCTGTGAGCCAGACTAGAGTTTTCCAGCCAAAATATTTCAGTTAATAGTCTAAAAGACAGATGGCAGAGTCTGAAGTGTTCTAGTGAGGACAGTCTCTTACTAGCAGTCAGCACAGGAAGGAAGCAAAAGGTTGCCAGGAACCCTCTCCCACAAACTTTTGGAAGCGTGTAGAAACACAAGGAAATCCTAGAGAGTGTTTGGAAACTCCCTGGCACACACATTCAAAGCAGCAGATAGAACTTGTGAGCACATGAAAGGAAGGCAAGAGGTTAAGACCTGTCTCCATCACAGCTGTTGTCAAGAAGATCATAGAATCATAGAAATGTTTAGGTTGGAAGGGACCTCAACGCTCATCCAGTTCCAACCCCCTGCCATAGGCAGGGACACCTCCCACTAGCACAGGTCACTCAAGGCCTCCTCCAACCTGGTCCTGGACACCTCCAGAGAGGGAGCAGCCAGAACCTCCCTGGGCAACCTGTGCCAGTGTCTCACCACCCTCACTGCAAACAACTTCCTCTTAACATCCAGTGTCAAAGTCCCCTCTGCCAGTTCAAACCCATTGCCCTTCATCCTGTCATTGCAAGCCCTTGTCAATAGTTCCTCCTCAGCCTTCCTGCAGGCCCCCTTCAGATACTGGAAGGCTACTCCAAGGTCTTCTGGAAGTCTTCTCTTCTTCAGGCTGCAGAGCCCTAAGTCTAGTAGCCTGTCCTCATAGCAGAGCTGCTGCAGCCCTCTGAGCATCCTCACGGCCTCCTCTGGACTCACTCCAACAATTCCATGTCCTTCTTGTGCTGGGGGCTCCAGAACTGTTCACAGTACTCCACATCCCACAATCCACCCTCTCATCTCCATGAGACAATGTTCTGGACAAAGTCATTCTTAGTTTACAGCTTGCAGGCTATTCCCACACATTTTTACTACTCTATTAGCACCTCTGATTAAGTGGGCAAATGAAGGAATAGCAAAGGCTCACTGTGCTTTAAAAGACATAAATAAACCCATGCAAAGTTTAAGGGCAGAAAGTTTTGGAAGTCAGTTTGCTACCTCAAGTGACTCAGAGTGGATGGCCTGGCAAATTGCTTTTCTCCATGTTTTTATTCATAGAATCATAGGGCTGTTTCAGTTGGACAATACCTCTGAGATCATTCAGTCCAACCATCAACCCAACATCACCAGGGACACTAAACCATGTCTCACAATGCCATGGCTATAGGTTTCTTGAACACCTCCGGGAATGGGGACTCCACCACCTTCCTGGGCAGCCTGCGCCATTGCCTGACCACTCTTGCAGCAAAGAAACTGGAAGGGAGGGGATTCTGCCCCTTTACTCTGCTCTCCTCAGACCCCATTTGGAGTCCTGTGTGCAGTTCTGGAGCCCCCAGCACAGGAAGGACATGGAACTGTTGGAGCCAGTCCGGAGGAGGCCACGAAGATGCTCAGAGGGCTGCAGCAGCTCTGCTGTGAGAACAGGATACAAGAGTTGGGGCTCTGCAGCCTGGAGAAGAGAAGGCTTCCAGGAGACCTTGCAGTGGCCTTCCAGGATCTGAAGGGGGGTACAGGAGGGCTGTGGAGGGAGTACTGACAAGGTCTTGTAATGAGAGGACAAGGAGGATTGAGTTTAAACTGGCAGAGGGCAGTTTGAAAGTGGATGTTAGAAAGAAGTTCTTTGCATTAAGGGTGGTGAGACACTGGCACAGGTTGCCCAGGGCAGTTGTGGATCACAGAATCACAGAATGTGATTATTTTTTTATCACATTCTGTGATCCTGTGCTCCACAACCTCCCTGAAGGTGTTCAGGACCAGGTTGGACGAGGCCTTGAGCAACCTGTGCTAGTGGGAGGTGTCCCTGCCTGTGGCAGGGGATTGGAACTGGATGAGCTTTGAGGTCCCTTCCAACCTAAACCATTCTGTGATTCTTTGATTCTCTCAAATACTCCTTTTGTCAAAAGTCTGAAGCTGTGAAAGCAGACCCAAACGAGAACAAGAAGCACATGGTACCACCAGAAGGCGAGTAGGTGGAAATATTCAAATGGAGACATCTATTTTCTCTTGTGTGCTTCCTCAGCGCACCTCCCAGATGCACCCTTCCATCTTTCTGCTCACATACTGCTGGGCAGTCACCCACCTCATTTGTTGCTGTGTTTTCCAGTGCATAAACCAAGCCTCCTGTTTGCTAATGGAGAGGAAAACTGTCCCAGAAATTGCATCCTGGCTCATATTTCACCATTTAATGTGAAGCTGCAACTATCAAATAGTAAACTTTGCTGCTGCTTCTCTCACTACTTCCCCAGCTTTAAAAAGGAATGAAGTGGGGGGGGGGAGGGTGGACACATTAAAATCAAATCAATCTTGCACTAATTGGCCTGGACTGGTAATTTTTTGTGAGCTGCCATGCAATTACTTACAAACTGCACACCATGGGGTTTGAACCTTTGCATTACAATGAGCTTCTGCCACCTGTTTCAGACTCCTCCCTCCGCGGCACATGGGAAGCCCCAGCACAGCAGCTTCTACAGCAACAGAAGGAAAAATCCCACTCTGGCAAGGGAATAAAGGGAAGGATTAACAGCACGTTCTCCCTCTGACCCTCTAGCTTTCTTCCCCCCTGGTTGCCATTGCTATCCTGTGGATAATCTTTAAGTTCTTGTAATAATCAGGAGATTTTTCTGAATGGCTAAACTTGGCATTAATTGCTTTTGGCTATTGAGCTCACATCTGCAGTCAAGAGACCTAGAAATTAGCCTTTGCATTTCCTGGTGTAATTCTCATACAACTGTAAAAATATAGAGCCTGACATCTTGACCTGCTTTGAGCTAGACTGAAGGTAATCCTGCTCAGTGCTGTGACTTCACAGCACAAAGGCCCTGCCTTAGACTTGCTCCTGGGCAGACTGAGGGCACTGCCACAGCTTTTGCCCTATATTGGGGCGCAGGAAGTCAGAGATGGCGCCTGCAGGGAGGAGCAAATAGATGACCCCCAAGTGCCCAACAAGGGGTTCCAGGAATGGGCATCATGCAAACATTCTCTATCAGGAATTGTGTGGCCAGCAGGATGAGGGCAGGGATCGTGGCCCTGTACTCAGCACTGCTGAGGCTGCTCCTTGAATACTGGTTTTAGTTTGGGGCCCTTGCTCCAAAAAAGGCACTGAAGTGCTAGCGTGTGTCCAGAGAGGGGCAATGAAGCTGCTGAAGGGTCCAGAGAACAGGGCTGGTGAGGAGCAGCAGTCCCTGTCCTCCTTGAACTGGGGAGCCCAGAACTGGAAACAGTATTACAGATGCGGTCTCAAAAGGGTGAGAAGAACCTCCCTTGACTTGCTGGCCACACTCTTCTTGATGCACCCCAGGATGCCAGGGGATGCAGGTATTAAATTTAACACTGTTTAAAAAACAATTTCCCTTCATTTTCATTTGCTGGGATCTGAGAGTCAGGAGACAAAAGTGCAAGACTGCTTCACATGCAGATGGAATCCTGCTAAGACAACCACCTTCAGCATCAGTACCTAGCAATGTAATGAGAAGATGCAGATCATAACAACCTTTCCTAAGTCCCAATGAATGTGGCTTCTGCAGGACACCATTGCTTCTGCTTCTCCAGGCTGTCTATAAAGCACCCATAGGTGTTATTTGCACAGTGGTGATCTTGCCTCACAGAATCACAGAATTAACCAGGTTGGAAAAGACCTGAGATCATTGAGTCCAACCTATTACCCAGCACCATCTGATCAACTAAACCCTGGCACCAAATGCCTCTCCAGTCCCCAGGGGTGCACAGCCCTTTTACCAGTGGCAGATAAGCACTTAAGTGGTAGACAAAATTGCTCCTAAGGAGGGGAAGAGGAAGTTGATGGAGTAGTGAATGGGAGAAGTGTGCAGCAGACAACCACTAGGAAGCAAGGAGACCACAGAATCACAGAACTGTTTCACCTGCAGAAGAAGCTCTAAGATCACAAATTCAAACCATGACCATCTATTGTCTTAATTAATGAAGTTTATTACTTAATTCATGCTTAATTAAGATCCCTTTCAACCCAAACCATTCTATTATTCTATAGAAAAGACATCTAAGATGGTTGAGTCCAACCACCAACACCACCATGGCCATCAAACCATGTCCCACAGTGCCATGGCCACAGGTTTCTAGAACACCTCCAGAGATGGGGACTCCACCACCTCCCTGGGCAGCCTGTGCCAATACCCGACCACAATCTCCAACCTAACCCTTCCCTGGTACAATTTCAGGCCATTTCCTCCCATTTTCTCACCTGACACTAGGGAGAAAAGCTGTTCCTCAGACCAAGAGTTAATTCTACGTCACCATATTCACCCTTCACGAGAGGAAAATGCTTTCAGTCAGCTATTAACAACAACTGATAACAAATCCTGTACAGACCACCCAGACCCCAAAAAGTAACTGAAGCAAACAAAATGTTCATTTTCAATGCTTCATTTCATGTCATTAGTTGAAAATTGTTTTCTATAAATAGCAGATATTTATGAATGACTACGACAGTGACAGGAATAGGGATGCATGAAAAGGCAAGGGAAATAAGAGGCTGCAGTTGTAATTAACAGCGTTGGTAATTAAAAGTTTAACAGCTTTGATAGGTCATTTATTTTAACCCAAGTGACCAGACTTGCTAAACCTGAAATTATCTGGAATGACACACAATGGTAGTGTGTCAGTGCTGTGACTTCCCAGCTCAGGCTCTGCTCACTGAGCCACCTTCTGAAGCTCAGGGCAGTTTGCACAGCCAGAAGCTGCTCCTAGCAGGGAGAAGCTGAGGGGGAGAGTTCCTGCCAAGGGCTGGGCTGCACGAAGGCTCTGCCTTTGCCTCAAGCTGAGGAATCAACAGGGTCAAGCCTCTTCTTCAACAGCTGGTGTCTCAGGAGAACTCTGTCCCTTCTGTCTTTGATCCCAGTCTGTACATTCCTGAATCCAGTTCCAGAATCCAGCTCCCGAATCTGGTTCCCATCTGCCTCTGAGTCCACTTTGGGACTTCCCCAGCATCAGTGGTATCAATAGTGCCATTCCTGCCATTAGTGGTTGGGTTCTATATTGGTTTGTGTCTCTTTGTCTCTATCTCATTGGATTGTTCTTTCCACTCCAGCTGGTTCAGTTTCTTTCCCAACCTATCAAACTCTCTCCGTTTTCCCTTTTCTCTTCCCTTTAGAAGACAGAGATCATCCAGCACTCATCTGGTGGTAGACTCATCCCTATCCCTTGATACAAGTGAATACAATAATTCAGTTTAATTAGACTTTAGGTTTAATATTTAATATATTTGCAAATGTAAACCACAATCTCATGCATGTATTCAGAGCTGGAAACCCCCCCAGCTAATCACAGTATCACAGTATTAGCAAGGTTGGAAGAGACCTCAAAGATCATCAAGTCCAACCCATTACCACAGACCTCCAGACTAGACCATGGCACCAAGTGCCACATCCAAACGTGCCTTGAACACCTCCAGGGACGGTGACTCCACCACCTCCCTGGGCAGCCCATTCCAGTGGGGAATGACTCTCTCAGTGAAGAACTTTCTCCTCACCTCCAGCCTAAACTTCCCCTGGCACAGCTTGAGACTGTGACCTCTTGTTCTGACACGACTGGCATCAGACAGCTGGTAAGGTATCAAAGAATCAGAGAACTGTTGCAGTTGGAAAAGACCTCTAAGGTCAATGAATTCAACCATCAGCCCAACACCACCATGGCCATTAAACTATGGCCCAAAGTGCCATGCCCACATGTTTCTTTGCACTCTGGTTTTTGTTGTCTCTTGGCATTCCAAGTACAGCACTGAACAAATACAATCTTGCACATTATTACCTTGGCACCTTCTTGTGAGTGCAGAGGAGGGCAAGGAAGCTGGGAAGGGCCTGGAGAATAAATCTCATGAGGAGTGACTGAAGGAGCTGGGGCTGGTTAGTGTGAAAGAGAGGAGGCTGAGGGCAGACCTCATGGCTGTCTGCAGCTATCTGAAGGGACATTGTGGAGAGGTTGGTGCTGGGCTCTTCTCACAGGGCATTACTGACAGAACAAGAGGGAATGGCCTCAAGCTGCCACTGGGTAGATTTAGACTGAACATGAGGAAGGATTTTTTCCCAGCAGGAGTGGTCGGGCACTGGAATGTGCTGCCCAGGGAGGTGGTGGAGTCACCAACCCTGGGTGTGTTTAAAGGTGGTTGGGATGTGGTGCTTGGGGCTATGGTTTAGGCTGAGCCTTGCAGAGTAGGGTTCTGGGTTGGACTTGTTGATCCTGAGGGACTTTGCCAACCTGAGTGGTCTGTGATTGTGTGGATGAGTTTAGTGTCTCAGACGTGGTGTGATAATACCTGAGCTTGAATAGGCAGGGTGGTGGTTTTAGTAGCTCTGGAGGAGAGTTGCTGGCTGGACAGATGGCTCCTGCCACTGCTCCACTCCGCACCACCCCCACGGCTCCCTCTGCCCTTTGCAGAATTGAGGTAAATTCTGAAAGCAAAACCACACTGCCTCTTTCTTCTTCTGAAACGAGCAATACGTTCACTCAAGAAATTCTGTGAGGTGGGCGTTGGTCTCTTCTCCCTAGTATCAGAACCAAAGAAAAGGGCCTGCAATTGTGTCAGGGGAGGTTTAGGTTGGAGATGAGGAAAAATTTCTTTGCTGCAAGAGTGGTCAGGGATTGGAACAGGCTGCCCAGGGAGGTGGTGGAGTCCTCATCCCTGGAGGTGTTCAAGAAAACTGTGGCCACAGCACTGCAGGCCATGGTGGGTTGATGGATTCGGTGACCTTGGAGCCCTTTTCCAGCTGACAATTCTGTGAAGACCTCTTCAGTTAGCAGTGTTTGTAAGCACAGCAGCAGCAGGAAGTGCTCAGAGAGCAGCAGCCTGCCAGAAATCAGTGGCACTATTAGTGTCTCAAGTTGTGCCATGCCCACATGTTTCTTTGCACTCTGGTTTTTGTTGTCTCTTGGCATTCCAAGTACAGCACTGAACAAATACAATCTTGCACATTATTACCTTGGCACCTTCTNACCTCCCCTCCTCTCCTCTCTGGTACAGAGCACAAAGCTCCCTCAAGGAGGTCTGGTTTTGCAGATTTAGTAAGTCAAGCCCAGGTCCTTTTTTCTCTTTCTAGCACTCATTTTTCCCTACCTGCTCCATTATTTCTATGCCAATGGTTTTGGATTAACCATGGAAATGCTGTTTGGACCCTTCACCTGTTATTCCCTGAATGTGGCAGCTCATCAATGTTGATAAAGATGTGCAGGGTGAGTGGCCAGAGGCTGGAGCCAGGCTCTGCTGGGTGATGCCCAATGGCAGCACAAGGGGCAGTGGTGGAAGCTGAGGCATAGGAAGTTCCATGGAAACAGGAGGAGGAATTTTTTTTCTGTGTGAGGGTGACAGAAGCCTGGAACAGGCTGCCCAGGGGAGATGTGGAGTCTCCCTCTCTGTAGATATTCAAGAGCTGCCTGGATGTGTTCCTGTGTGACCTGCTGTAGGTGCTCCTGCTCTGGCAGGGCGGTTGGACTGGATGAGCTTTGGAGGTCCCTTCCAGCCCCTGACAGCCTGTGAGTCTGTGATCTGTTTCTCACCATAGCTTCCTGGAACAGGAGAGAAGGGCAAAGTGTTTGTCTGAGCTATTGTCTGCTCTGCTGGCTCTCAGGTTGTCTAGCTGGTAGCTCTCCATTTCCCCCACCATCTCTCTTGATTCCATCACTTAATCTCTTTACAGCACACTTCATCCTCTCCCTGGCTTTATTTCTCCAGACAGGTGATGGGAGTCACTCCAGTAGGGACATTGCAGGCAGAATGTGTACCAAGTTGGTCACAGAAAGCTGAGGCAGTGGCCTTGACAGACTTCTACTTAATTTCTGTTCCCTGCTATGGATTCAAGCAATTTTCCCTGCTGTAAAGCTGTTTGCTAATGCAATCCAGTAGGGGATATTTCTGGCCCAAATTCATCCTTGCTGGAAATAGCCCCTTTGCTTTCAGCAGAGTTATTTTAGGGGTGGATTTAGACATATAGCTTGTTAGATTATGCTCCTTTCTGTTCCCTGACTTCCTCTTTTCCCACAACATGGAATCTACAGTCTCCTTCTGGGCCAGCATTTTAGTTTCCATGTGGAATACAATTTCTGGCTCCATGGTGTTGACACATAGAATTCCAGCATGGTGAGGAGTTGGAAGGGACCTCTGGAGATCATCTAGTCCAGCCCCACTGGTAAAAGCAAGGTCACCTGCAGCAGGTTGTCCAGAATTGAGGTGTCCAGGTGGGCTTGGAATCTCTCCAGAGAAGAAGGCTCCACAGCCTGCTCCAGGGCTCCAGCACATTCACAGCAAAGAAGTTTCTCCTCGTGTTCAGATGGAACCTTCTGGGTTCCAACTCATGCCATGTCCTCTTGTCCCCCACCCTGTAGCACTGACAAGATCCCCTCTCAGGCTACTTTTCTCCAGGCTAAGCACCCCCACATCTTTCAGCCTTTCCTCCTCACAGAGCACTCAGCATCTTTGCAGCCTCCTCTGGGCTATCTCTGTTAATTCCTTGTCTCTCTTGAGCTGGGGAGCCCAGAACTGGATATAGGACTCCACTGGAAGTGATTCTATTATATGAATGATGTGGGTTTGGGA
>WBNM01042311.1:0-53818 GCA_013399055.1 Ramphastos sulfuratus | reverse complement strand
TTTTTTTTTTTAAATGAATGAATAATTATTAAAGCAGATATTTAATGTGTATTTGGAAAGATGCTTCAACAACAACTGACCTCACACCACATCAAAAGCAACAGGAAAAGTACAGAAGTGCAACTTGTGCCCAGAAAAACTCTGAATCCTCTTTCCTTCGGTAGGACTAAACTGAGAAAATGTTTTTATGTTTTACTTTTGCTGTATCTATAAAATATTTTGTTCCAGTCTTGCAATTATCCTGTTCTATTCTTAGAAAACCAAGACACGTGGTAGCCATATTTATGTAATATTTAGCACTAATGTGGGTCCCAGCAATTTAGCATGGTTGGATAATTTTATGAAGGATGAAAGAAAAAGAAACCAACAGCTGCTCAATGAGCATAATATGTATCTCTTCATTTCTTCATTCTTTTTTTCTCCAAATTATCTCTTCAGTGCTTCTGTTGAGTTGTTATTTAAATAAAACCAGGAGAACATGAAGCTGTGTGTGTAAATACCAGGATATCTTAGAATTTATAAATAGGGGACTCTACAATGATGTACTTTAACAGCCAGAAACACCTTTACCTGAACTGCACAAAATGCCAGGTTGGAACAGACCCCAGGGATCCTCTGGTTCAAGCTTTCCTGAAGGTCCAACTTGAACAACTTACAGAATCATAGAATCATAGACTGGTTTGGGTTGGAAGGTACCTTCAAAGGTTATGCAGTCCAACCCCCCTGCAGTCAGCAGGGACATCCTCCACTACGTCAGAGCCTTGTCAAACCCAACTTTGAATGTCTCCAGGGATGGGGCCTCAACTACCTCCTTGAGCAACCTGTTGTAGAACAGCACCCTCATGGTGCAGAACTTTTTCCTAACATCCAGCCTAAATCTACTCTTCTCTCATTCCAAACCATTGCCCCTCATTCTACCACTGTAGGGCTTTTGAAACAGTCCCTCTGCAGCCTTCTTGCAGGCCCCCTTCAAGTACTAGAAGGCTGCTATTAGATCTGCCTGAAGCCTTCTCCTGGCTCCCTCAACAACCCCAGCTCCTTCGGCCTGTCCTTATAGCAGAGGTGTTCCAGCCCTCTGATAACTTTCATGGCCCTCTTCTGGACCCACTCCATCAGGTCCATGTCATTCCTGTGTTGAGGGCACCACAGCTGGACACAGTATCCCTGTGAGGTCTCACCAGAGCAGAAGAGAGTGGCAGAATCACCTCTCTTCATCTCCTGGCCATGCTGCTTTTGATGCAGCCCAGGCTGCCACTGGCCTTCTGGGCTGCAAGTGCCCATTGCTGGCCCATGCCCAGCTTCTCACCCTCCTGCACCCCCAAGTCCCTTTCTGCAGGGCTGCTCTCAATCTCATCATACCCCAGCCTTCATTGATGTTGAGGCTTGCCCTGATTTAGGTGCAGGACTTTGCATTTTTTGCCTTATTGAACCTCATGAGATTCTCCTCAGCCCACCAGTGGCACCCATGCTGTCCTTCAGTCTTATCGACCACATCGCTCAGCTATAACTTTAAATTTCCTAAAATAAGAATTGAGGGGCAATTCTGAATGAAACACTTTTAAATGCACATAGATGTTGGGAAATGGGGCACATTTTGTCTGCTGACATCCCCCTAAAGTGAGTTTTGCCATCAGTTTGAAAGACTTACACAGCTGAACTGCTGATGTAGATAAAACATGAGTGCCCTACAGATGAACCCTTAAGTGTCCATTTTTTAGATGCCATGTGTGATTTAAAGATAAAATTTATTTTTGAAAACTAAACTTTCAAGGTCTGGGTGGGATGTCCTGGAGAATGCAAGGTGGGAGGAAACAATGGAAGGGTTTTGGTAGCTCCCCTGGCTCACTACACCTCACTAAGCCAAGGTTAAAAACTGAACGTAAGATTTTTTTCTTTTAATGGACTAAGATTTTAGTTCAAAACTTTAAAGATTGTTTGAAGAATATGTTAAAGCACTGTGTCTTCCTTGTTTGGAGTTTTGTAATCTGAAAACTTGAGGCATTTTGTGAGTAGCACAAAACCAGCCGTGGATGTTTTATAAAAAAATAATCATTACTGGTTTACACAAAAATCATAGATCCATAGAATGATTTGGGTTGGAAGGGGACCTTAAAGGTCCTCTAGTTCCAACCCCCTGCCATGAGCAAGGGACACCTTTCTTCTAGTTTAGACTAGAATGCTCAAGGTTTCATCCAAGCTGACCTTAACATTTCTAGGAATGGGGCATCCACAAAACCAACCAACCAACCAACCAAACAAATTTGTTGTGTTATAAAAAAAAATTCTGGTTTATATAAAGTAAATCATTGCTATTTTATAAAAAAATAATCATTTCTGGTTTATATAAACTAAATTATTGCTGTTTTACAGAAAATTAATAATTTCTGGTTTATATGTAAAAAACCCAAAACATTGTGGGTTTATGCAAAAGTGATTTCTGTTGTTTTTTACAAAAATAATCATTGCTGTTGCATCTAAAATTCATTGAATTTCAGTGGAAATTAAAAAATCAACAGGAGAAGGAGAGGTTGAACTCAGGGAATCTACCAGTAAAGAATTAATCACTGCCAGTTCCTACAGGGGAAGAGGAATAGGATTTTCCCAGGGCATAGGAGAGCTGTGGTTTTAATTTTTCATCTGCCTCAAGAAATTCAAAGGAAGATCTTCATCCTCTAAGGGAATTTTGTGCGTAGGCTCTCCAGCACTTTTGGTTTCAACTGTGCTACTTCACACGAAGCATGTTAATTGATTTTAGGTGTGTGGATTGCTACCAGATACAGGAAATTTTGGAATCTCTGCTTATTTTTTTCTGCTTTTTGTAAACGTCATGAAAAATGTATGCATCAAACGGATTTGATTTGTGCTCCAAATGCTTCCAGCACAATAGTTCCATGATTCTATCCTGCACAGACTAAAACACAAATATAATTCACAAGACTCAGTGGATGTGCTGTAGACAAAACCTATAAAGTGCTGAGTGCTGTCATGTCTGCAAAGATTGCAGTAACAGATCCTACATGCTGGGGATATTGGGAGATGTTTATTATGCACTTTGAAAGATTTATGCTCCTCCTTCATCACAAGGGAAGTACCCACTGCTGGATTGGCTGCCATAGGTCAGCAGCAGTGGAGAACTTCAAGAGTTTTCATCGCAGGATGACTGACAGAGGGGGTTTTCACTCTTTTTCTTCTTGTTTTTCAATGCCCTTGATAAACCGAGGGCTAAGAAACCTGACACAGGCTCAGGATACCACATCAGTCCATGCTGCTGCTCGGTGAGATCTGAACAGGGTGGAGCTGGGCAGAGGACAACCTCATGAAGTTCAATGAGAACAAGTATACATTCCTGCACCTGGGCAGGAATGACTCCCTGCACCAGTACAGGTGAGGGGTGACCTGCTGGAGGTAGCTCCATGGAGAAGGGCCTTGGAGTCCTAGTGGAAAATGATAAGCAATGTGCCCTTGTGGCCAAGGAGGTCAGTTGCCTCCTGGAGTGCATTAACAAGAGTGTGGCCAACAGATCAAGGGAGGTTTTGCTCCCCCTCTGTCCTAGTGAGACTACATCTGGAGTACCATGTCTGGTTCTAGGCTCCATGGTTCAAGAGAGACAGGGAACTGCTAGAAAAAGTTCGATGGAAGATTACAAAGATGCTTAGGGACCTGGAGCTCCTCTGTGAGGAGGAAAGCTGAGACCTGGGGCTGCTGATCCTGAAGAAAAGTAGCCTGAGTGTGTGTGTGTGTGTGTGTGTGTCTCTTCTCAATGTTTCTCAATGGGTATCAAGAAGAAGGGGCCAGGCTCTTTTCAGTGGTGCCTTGGTATAGGATGTGGAGCAACAGGCACAAACTGCAGTGCAGGAGGTTCCATTTGAACATGAGAAAATCCATTGGTGTGAGGGTGCTGGAGCCCTGAGCAGGCTGCCCAGGGAGGTCTTGGTGTCTCCTTCACTGGAGAGATACCAAACCCACCTGGCCATTGTGATCCTGGGCAAGCTGGTGTGTGTGCCCTTCATTGATCTTAAAGCATCTTCCAAGCAAAACAATTCTATGATTCTATGCTTCTCCATAGACTAATTTCCAAATTTTCCACTGTAGGAAGAAATGTAATTTACAAGAGTCACAACAGGCCACTCTCCTCTGAAGGTAATAAATTATTTGTTAATATCAGAATAAACAACTTAATCTGAGAACTTCTTAAGTCTTTATAGGAGATGGTAGAGTTACAAAGATGAAGATAAGGTTTTAAGACAAGAACAGAAGTTCTTTGACCTTTGGACATCTATTGAGATGTCCTTTAATAATTTTGGTTTAATATGATGTCAAGTCTACATTCCCAAGCTGTTATGCTGAATATAAGAATCACAGAATGCCAGCTTGGCAGAGACCCTAAGGGTCACCTGGTCCAACTTTCCTAGGTGTTAGTGGAGTTGAAATGAGCTGGCCTGGCACCCTGCCAAGCTGAGCCTTAAATGTGATCATTGTAGGGGATTCCACCGCTTCCCTTCAGAGGTGTTTCCAATCTCTGACTGTTCTGCTTGTGAAAAACTTGGAGCTGTGGCTAACTGATTCTGTAAATGTTCCAAACAAGCCCATACTTTGTTGCTAAAGGATTTGTGCACGTGAACTACATTTAAGCAGTTTGTGCGCTCCAACACATTAGCAAGTAGCGTTTAAAGGTCTCTACTTATTGTTCCTCTATCTGTCAGAGTAAGTTTTAACAGCCTACATGTGACATATTAATCACACTATTAATGAAGTTATCAGCTGCAGAAGATTTCATTGATGTATTAGATGCTCAAGATATCTTATTCAGACTGGACCCAGCTATGATGCAAGATTTTCCTCTCCAGCATTCTATTGAAAGATGATAAAAGTGGATGGAGCAGCTCTTCTACAAGGACAGGTTGAAAGAGTTGGGTTTTTTCAGCCTGGAGAAGAGAAGGCTCTGACAAGACCTTAGAGGTGCATTTTAATATCTGAAGGGGACCTACAGGAAGGCTGGGGAGGCACTGTTTAGAAGGGCCTGTGGTGATAGGATGAGGTGCAATAGTTTGAAACTGGAGCAGGGTTGGACATCAGGAGAAAGTTCTTTACAATGAGGGTGGTGAAATACTGGAACAGGTTGTCCAGGGATGTGGTTGAGGCCCTGTCCCTAGAGACATTCAAGGTCAAACTTGCTGTGGCCCTGAGCAACCTGATCGAGTTGGAGATGTCCCTGCTGACTGCAGTGGGGTCCCTTCCAATCCGATGCAGTCTGCATTCTGTGATTCCGTATTTCACCTTTTTTGCTTTGTTTTGCTTTTCCTGTGTATGAAAATACTGTTTTACTTCCTATAAGAACAAAACCATTTATCCAAACTAATGCCTGCTATATCTCTGGGAGCAGCACAATCATCATGCTACACCTACTCAATCATTGTGGTGGGACAGATTTTTCTGTTATTTACACCCACATATTTTCACTGTGAAGTGAATGGACCTCAGAGAGACTAAGGAAGGATCAAATTAGGCATTTTAATATTCAGACATTAGTCTGTGTTAATTAACTGGTGGATTCTCAAAGTCTCAACACAGTGATTTAAGAATTTTACCGCCAGTAGCTGGAGTCATCTGCTTTTCTTTGTTTGGGATAAATTTCTGTAATGTTTCTACCTCACTTTCTGAATGTGAAAGGTTCTGACAGTCCCTGGCAAAACTCTCAAGACAAAAAACTTTGCAGAAACTTCTTTGAACTACCAGCTCAAAGCACTTTATGCATTCTGTCCAGTTTCCATGGGGTATGACTTGCTGCAGTCACACATCTAGATCTGCTCTGCCGACTCATTCTCTTCAAGGTGTTCCTTGTTATGTCTCCAGGGATGGTGAGTCCACCACCTCCCTGGGCAACCTGTTCCAATACCTGACCACTCTTGCACCAAATAAAATTTTCCTAATATCCAAACTAAGCTTCTGCTGTTAGATCACTTCAGTTCTGTGGGACAGATGCACCCCATTAATGCCTTTGTGGGTCTAACTGTACATTTGTGCTGTAGATGAAGAGCAGACAGAGACTATCACAGAGGAAAATGTGTAATTTCTGCACCAGTGCGTGTTCTTTCTGTGTCTGGTACTCTTGATCCTGTAATTGAGCAAAGCCCTCAGCTCCAGCTCCAAAGCCTGCAAGAAGGAGTCTCTGTTGACACTGCAGTGTGTCGCTGTAATGGCACATTTCTTGCCAAGCTGCTCACTGCCTTTGCTCAATTTTCTTTTAAGTAAAGCTCTGCTTTTCACCATGTCTGTTAGAAACAAAAGCTAACTGAATAATCCCAGTGCCACTTTTCAATCCCCACTTGACACTTGTCTCATCAAACTCGTAGCTCCAAGTAGTTAAAAAGTCTTGTCAAACATGCTTCTTGTTATTGTTATATTAGCAAGAGTCGAGGAAGTACCACTAAGAGCTCGATAGAAATGGACATTTGCTGCTGTCTGCATGAAAAAAACTACTTCTGCTTCCACATTCTCTGCAGCTTCTCAGTGAGGACTCCAAGAATTCTGCGTCCTGCCTTCAAAAGTGTGGATCTTTCTGGAGCTTCTTTTGAGGTTCCTCATCATCATTATGCTCACACAATGGTAACTGGCTTTCTATCTACCTTCAGAGAATCTGGCTTGGCAAACTATGCTCTAATGTGGGCAAACTTGCAAATAAAACTAGAAATTCACTTTAATAAAATGAGTCTTTTAGACCACAAAGAACATTTCCTCCTGAATGAAACTTGCCATGCTCCGAAGAAAAATTGCTGCCTGTAAATGAACTTCAATGTCAGAATGATGAAGTTTCTTGTAACATTCCTCCTCCATAGCTAGAAAGTACACTTTGTCTGAGGAGTTCCTTGATTGTATTAAATCTGGGTATTGTGTGGGCCACTTGTTAGCTAGTGTTGAAGTCATTGAAGCTTTACAGTGGCTGAAGGTTGGCTTTTTTTACTACTAAATAAATAAATAAACACAAACAAGTCCCCCCGATTAGATGTCATCTTTATAATGTATTTTTTTCTTGCACAGGGATCATTAGGTCTCATCTCTGTAGAGTCATTACCCTTTATTATTGTTATTTCTCATTTTAATTACCTTCCCTGCTTCCGTTTCTCTTTAATTGCAAATTGTTTTCCAAAGAGTTTCCCTCTGAGGACTCTGCTATTGGTTTTGGCTGTATCAAAAAGTAAGGATTAAACTTTAATTCGTTCCCAATTACAGCAAAATGAGGAACATGAACCAGCAGTGACATCTACACTTCTCCAGAGGTGTATGAGACACTGAAAGGCTACATGGCCCTGTTGTCACTCATGCCGCTTGAGAAAGACTAAATAAACATAAATAAAAATTCACTGCAATAATGACACTTCTCAGCATACAACTAGAGTAGAAACAAAACAATTCACTTTCTCTGTTCTAAACAGAAACACTAAATTCATGTTTAGCATTCATGCTCCCAAGGTAACCAAAAGCCAGTAGCTGTGGATTGACACAGCTTTGGATTCATCTATCTGTCCTCTGCATATACAGCTCGGCTCTCCTTTATCTTTTGTATCTTATATCTTGTATTTCTCCTTGCAGACAAGCCATACATCTGCATTGTTGAAGTCACAGGATACAGAAGTTGATGATAGAAAGCTAGGAGGAGTGACTGACAGCCAGTCAGACTGTGCTGCCATTCAGAGAGACCTGGACAGGCTGGAGAGCTGACCAGAGTGGAACCCGACGAAGTTCAACAAGGGTAAGAGTATGGTCCTGCACCTAGGGAGGAATAAGCCCCTGAACCAGTACAGGTGAGGAGGTGATCTGATGGAAAGTAACTGCAGAGAAGGACTTGAGTGTCCTGGTGGACAAGTCCATCACGAGCCAGCAATGTGCCGTCGCTGTCAAGAAAGCCAATGGTCTACTGGAGTGCATTAAAAAGAGTGTTACCAGCAGATGGAGGGAAGTTCCCCACCTCTGCCTTGCCCTAGTGAGGCCTCATACGGAGTAATGCTTCCAGTTCTGGGCTCCACCGTTCAACAGAGACATGGAACTGCTAGAGACAGTCACAAAAATGCTGAGGGCCTGAAGCATCTCTGTGAGGAGGAAAGGCTGAGAGACCTGAGGCTGTTGAGCCTGGAGAAGAGCAGCCTGAGAGGGAATCTGATCAATGCTCAGCAAGAGCTAAAGGGTTGGGGCAGGGTGATGGTGACAGACTCTTGTTAGTGGTGCCCAGCAACAGGACCAGGGGCAATGGGCAGAAACTGGAACCCAAGAGGTTCCATCTCAAGAGAAGGAGAATACTTATTGGTGTGAGGGTTCTGGAGCCCTGGAGCAGGCTGCCCAGAGAGGTGGCAAAGTCTCCTTCTCTGGAGAGATTCCAAACCTGCCTGGATAGTGTGCTCCTGCGCAAGCTGCTGTGGGTGCCTCAGCTTTAGTAGGGGCATGGGACTGGATGATCTCCAGAGGTCCCTTCTAACCCCCACCATTCTGTGTGATTCTGTGACACACATCTTTACTTTAGTAAAGACTTAGTGTCTTTACCAAAAATAGAGGAAATCCATGATGACAGATAGGAGGTTATTCTTTGGTAACACGGTCATTCCATTCCCCACTAGACTACTTAGTGCTTTTGTACTTTAGAATTGTAAAGAGTAAAGGAATCAATACCTACTTCACATGGAATGATTAATCAGAGAAAATTATGGCACTGACACTCTCGTTTGATTCCCAATGTGTGCTAAACACAGGAATGGAAATTCCAATAGGCCCAGAGATATTTCAGAGTTTTAATGACTCACGTCTGAGACCTGCAGATTGATAAACGTTCAGCAGACACCATTCTGCAAGAACTGTAAAATCTCAGTCTTTAGGCAGTACAGGTGCTGCAGCCTTCCAGGATTTCTATTGACAGACCAGATGTCACCCTGTTCATCTATAAAGATAATTGGAGAAACAATAATTCCAGGGAGCAGCCAATCTGGATACCAGGGAATTTATTTTCATCCTCTGATTCCAGACTCAGATCTTTCAAATGAAAGTACATTGTCATAGTCTCACCAAGACCTCTTTCATGCTCAACATAACAATCATAGATGGTTTTAACTCCAGGTTTTTCAAAAGACATCTGTCTACATCCTACAGAAATCATCCCAATTACTTGCTAGAAAATAAAGAAACGAACCAGATATACTAGACCACAGAACGATAGAGTCATAGAATGGTTTGGGTCCAAAGGCACCTACAAAGATCATTTTGTCCAACCACCCTGCAGTCAGCAGGGACATCCTTCACTACTTCGGGTTGCCCAGAGCCCTCTAGAGCCACTCCTTGAATATAGGCATGGGGCCTCAACTACCTCCTTGGGCAACCTGTTGCAGTGTTCCACTACCCTCATGGTGCAGAACTTGTTCCTAACATCCAATCTAAACCTCTCCTCTAATTTCAAACCATTGCCCCTCATTCTATCACTGCAGGCCTTTGGAAACAGTCCCTCTGCAGGTATCCGAAGGCTTCTATTAGGTCTGCCTGGAGCCTTCTCTTCTCCAGACTGAACAGTCCCAGCTCCTCAGCTCGCTCCAGCCCTGTGATCATTTTCTTGGCCTCCTCTGGACCTGTTCCATGAGGTCCATGTCCTTACCATGCTGAGGGCTCCAGAGCTGGACACAGCACTGCAGGTGAGGTCTCACCAGAGCAGAGCAGAATGGCAGAATGGCCTCTCTCCATCTGCCATTCTGCTTTTGATGCAGCCAAGGCTGTTATTGGCCTTGCTGCAAGCACACTCAAGATAAGTCACTTAACTTGTTCTATGATCTGGTAAAGCTCAGTAACCTATTCTGAGGACTAAGCCAAAAGTATCCAGTGCCACTTTCCACATATTCACTGTTGCCTTCTACCAATCTGTAGCTTGAACAGAAGTGGTAATGTAATGGTGGTGGTAGAATCTTAGTAGACTTTTCCCATGAGTTTGTCAGATTAGGTTTTGAAAACATGCAAATTGCTAATGTCCTCTGCCAATTGATCAAACAGCTTAAATATTCACTGAATGAAAAAAATTGTTCCTTTTTGTTTCATTTCACACTAATTTCAGTTGTACCACCTTCCTTAAGAAGAATCTACAAGAAAGCTGGGGAGGGACTTTTGACAAGGGCTTGCAGTGATGGGACAAGAGGCAATGGATTGAAGCTTGAGGAGGACATATTTAGACTGGAGATTAGGAAGAAATTCTTGACAGTGAGGGTGGTGAGACAGTGGAACAGGTTGCCCAGGGAGGTCATGGGTGCCTCCTCTATGGAGGTGTTCTAGGTCAGACTGGATGAGACAGTGAGTAGCCTGATCTAGTGGGAGATGTCCCTGCCTATGGCATATAAGGCTGAATTTCGATGATCTTCAAGGTCTCTTCCAACCCAAAGGCTTCTATGAATGTATGAGTCTTTCCTGTTAGCTATCCTTGTAAACTGGAATATTACAAAACCTTTCTTAACTACTTTAAAATTTACTTTCTGGGATTTTTTTTTACATTGAGAAGAACCTGAGAGAAGATTTGCATTCTACAACCTCTGTAAGGAGGTTGCAGTGTGGTGAGGTTGAAAGGAGGTTGCAGTGCGGTAAGGTTTGATCTCTTTTGCCCAGTATCAGGTGATAGAAATAGAGAAAATGGCCTGAGATTGTGTCAGGGAAGGTTTTGATTGGGAAAAATTTCTTTGCTGCAACAGTGGTCAGGCATTGGAACAGACTGCCAGGGAGGTGGTGGAGTCACCATCACTGGAGATGTTTAAGGAACCTGTGGACATGGTACTTGGGGACATGATTTGGTGACCATGGTAGTGTTGTGTTGATGATTGGACTTGATGATCTTGGAGAGTTTTTTCCAAATGAAACAATTCTCTGATTTTCTATGTAATAAGCTCAAAGAAATAAGAAATTTTAGCTTTGTTTTTTTCCACTCAACCCCCCGCAATATTCCTTAGTTGAGTTTTCGTGGCTATTAGAGTAGTACAAAGGCATTCTTCTACATATTTTCACCATCTAAATGCCTTTGTTTCATAGAAACGAATCACCTTGACTAGTCTAAACCACATTTTCAACCAAGAACAGTCTTCTTCCTTAGCACATGTATTTGAGATGAGTTATTATCAAAATGGCTCCATTCAGTCCAAGTACCCTTCATTCGAGATCTGTTATCATATCCCCAGTTGTCCATTTTAGGCTTTCTCCCTGGCCTTAATGTGTATTTCCACTTAACTCTCCTCTATAACATACACCACTGCATTACCTGGCTTTGCAAGTAATGTATTAAAAATTACAGCTTGGAACAAAATTCCTAAGAGCACTTTGAATTGAAGTGACAGATAAGTGACATCAGAGAACAAACAGTTTTCAGTGATTTGGAACATTTTTAGACTCTCATGGGAAACACAAAGTCCATGGTCCAGTTGTCTGCTCGGCCTTCACTTGAGCCTTGTCAGGTGCTGTTGGGTAGTAAGTTAAGGTTTAGAGATGACACAGAGGAAAAAGGAGACACTTCTCTGCAGAATCAGTCAGTGCTCTTTCTAGCACTGCTTCTTCCTCCCTCAACTTCATGCTACATCCAAGCACCCCTTCTTGTTCAGCATGAAGAAGACTCTGAGGGGGACCTTCTAGACTCTTCTCAGTGGTGCCTAGTGACAAGACAAGGGGCAACAGGCATAAACTGGAAGCCAGGATGTTCCATCTGATCATGAGGAAAAAATTCTTTGGTGTGAGGGTGCTGGAGTCCTGGAGCAGACTGTCCAGAGAGGTTGTGGAGTCTCCTTCTCGGGAGAGATTCCAAACTCACCTGGACATTGTGGTCCTGGGCAAGCTGCTGTGGGTGACCCTGCTTTAGCAAGGGTTTTGAGCTGGATGATCTCTCGAGGTCACTTCCAACCCCCACCATGCTGGGATTCTATGATTCCATAAGTCACTTCTCTTTGTACTTCGATAAAGAGATTTTAAAGAATTCTTCTCTAGAGATTTTCAAAGACTCTACCATTTGCAGCACTTTTAAATCTCCATTTTAGCAATCATAGATCTATGGTGCAGCACCAGAGATGGTCCATGAAGACATGGGAAAAGCTAGGGTGAAGAACTACTGGTTTCTGCTTCTTCTTATAATTGTATATGTTCATGTCTGTAGCCCTCCATAAATGCAATAACCTTAATACCCATATCAACATTTTAAATTCTCTCCTCCTGTCTAAATATTGTCCATATTATTAAACAATTTTGAGTTTTCTGTGTTTGCATTTTGGCCTTTCAACACGATGACTTCCATCATGTCAGTTTCAGTGACGCTGCAGAAGAGGAAAAGGGTGGGATTTAGCATCAAGAGGAGAATGTGTTAGGTCTTACATTTGTTGAATTACAATCTCAAATAGATAACTAAAATGAAGTCATCCTTCCAACATCTTTTAGTCCATCTGTGCAATGTTCTGTAGTTGGAGGTCAAGGAGTCAAATGGTGTAGCTGAATTTCTGAAGTGGCTGGATAATTGTATGATGTGATGAATAACTTTGCTAGTTAATATCATTGACTTTATGGTATTAACTGAATCAGGAAGAGATTTTTATCTCCACCTTGGTACTGTGTAATCAGCCAACTGCATTATGGAGCTTATGGCTGAAGTCAGCTGTAATCTCCCCTCAGCCAATCCTTTTTTAAGCTCACAGAATGGTTTGGGTTGGAAGGGACCTCCAAAGGCCATCTGGTTCAACCCCCTTGCAAAGAGTATCGCTAAGATTCCCCTCTTAGTGTTCTCCAGGTCTTTTTTCATAAGATGGATGTTTCGGTCGCTTAGTCACCTTTGTAGCTCCTTGCTGTACCCCCTCAAGCAGTACCCTGTCCCTCTTGAACTGGGAAGCTCAAAACTGGACATAATACTCCACATGAGGCCTCATTAGAGCAGATTAGAGGGAGAGCAGAACCTCCCTCAGCCTATTGGCCACACTCTTCTTGATATATCCCAGAATGACATTGGCTTTCCTGGCCACAAGGGCACATTGGTGGCACATGACCATCCTGTTGTCCAGCAGGACTCCCAAGGTCTTTTTCTACTGAGCTGCTTTCCAGCAGGCCAGCCCCCAGCTTGTCCAAAACATGGGGTTATTTATCCCCATGGTGCAGAACTCTACACTGCTTTATCAGGATGGTTGGACTGGATGATCTCCAGAGATCCCTTCCAGCCCTTATCATGCTGAGATTCTGTAGGTCTGTAATTCACATTGTACTTGCAGAGTAAAGAATAAAACAATCTCAACTGTTTCCTGTCAGGTGATATGAACAAGAATAGTCTCCTTTCTCAAATCAAGCAATTTGAAGTGATGTTGATCCTTGGAGTCAAAGCTGAAGCAATCTATCACATGGCTTAGCTTCCCTCTCTGGAGGACAAAGTGCATGTATTACTTAAACATGAAGGCATAATGATGGTGATTTGTTACAGTCAGACAGCAGTGATGCATTATCACCTTCTATGTATCTTAACTTCTTTATGGAAAGCTCAATGTTAATAGTCAGTTTGGAATTCAGAAGAGATAAATACAAGTCACTGACTGGAAATGTCCCACTAACCAGTAGTGCAAAAAGGACAGTCCCACGCAATGCCACTTTTTTTTTTCCCCCTCCAGCAGAACAGCCAAAGTTTATTATCACTGTTACTGAAACAATTTGATTTTTACTTGGAAAGGTCAAATAGCCATGGTGGGTTATGGGCTAGAAATTAGACTGATGGTGGTAATCAGTATTAATTCTATTTTAAGTGATTTACCTTAAACTATAAAAATCTATATCCAAAATCTCTGGGTGCTTAGATGACACTGCAGGGGGAAATCGGCCAGGTTGAAAGCCAATAACAGTTAGATAATGAAAAGCTATCAATTATTCGTATTCTTTGTATTATTGAGTGTGCTGCACTGACCTAATGGAGTGAAAAAACACTCAGCACAGCTTAGCTCTTTCCATAAATCTGTTTATTTTTTACTTCAGCTTTGAGGAAATTCTGCTGTCTTAATTTTCTTTAAACATCACAGAACAGAAAACTATTTTGGGCACTTGGTTTATGTTTGCTCAGATGCATTGTTTCAAAGGAGCCTGGTGTTAACTGTCCTGAATTTTCTTGAAATCAAAACCTTTAGTGTCTCAGTTTGAGCAACTAAAATTAAGTATCTTAAACTATTTCAAATGGATTGCCTCAGGTTTTGTCTCTTTGTTTGCTGCTTCTTGGGTCTTTGCTTTTGCTGTTAGTGCAATATTCATCCCTTTCTGTAATCAGCTTTTGCTTCAGTCCCATCTAAAACAGAGAAATGCCTGGGGAAAGCTTATAGGTGTCTGGCATGCTAAGGTGGTGGTAAACCAGCCATAAGCTCCTGGCACTTGTCTTTGAGTCTGAAGAAAGATTCATAGAATAGTTCGGGTTGGAAGGGACCTGAAAGATCCTTTAGTTTCAATCCCCCTGCCATGGACAGGGACACCTCCCACTAGATCAGGTTGTTCAAGGCCTCATCCAACCTGACCTTGAACACCTGCAGGGAGGGCACATCCATGACCTCCCTGGGCAACCTGTACCAGTGTCTCATCGCCCTCACTGTAAAAAAAAAATATATCAGAAGTAATTTGCTCCAGGGAGTGCTGTTGCAGTAGAATAAAATCGTTTTCTCTGCAGTAAAATTAAAATATTGTCTGGGTTTGTTAATTGGAACATTCATCTACCTTGTGTCTAACCCTTCAGATTTAGAATGCAAGAACAACATCAGTTTCAGCACCTTTGAAAATTATTGGGCTTTTGAGCTTTTCAGTTATTCTCTAGAACACCATTCTTAAATCACAGAATCACCCCATGGTTTAGGTTGGAAGGGACCTTTAAAGTTCATCTGGTTCAATCTCTAGCAGTCAGCAGGGACATCTGCAACTAGAATAGGTTGCTCAGAGTCCCAAACAACCTCACCTAGAATGAATGGTTCCAAGAATGGGGCATTTAGCACCTCTCTGGAGACCCTCAGCCATGGTCTCACCACTCTCAGCATCAAACATTTCTTCCTTCTCTCCAGTCTGAATCTCCCTCTTTTAGTTCAAACCATCACTCCTTGTCTTGTCACAACCAGCCCTGCTAAAAAGTTTGACCCCAGCTTTCTGATCAGCCTCTTCAAGCACTGAAAGGCCACTAGGTCTCCCTGTGGCCTTCTCTGCCAGGGTGAACAACCCCAACTCTCTCAGCCTGTTCTCACAGCAGAGGATTTCCAGCCCTCCCAGCATTGCTGTGCCCTCCTCTGGCCTTGCTCCAACAGATCCACATCTTTGCTGTGCTGAGGGCTCCAGAACTGGAATGGCCTTGATAAAATAAATTCCTAGAAAGTCTTCATGAAAAATTACAGTAGATGGAAATTGGGAGAAAAAACAGAAAATCCAGTAACCCTTCCACCAAACATGCATGCAGAAAGCCATCTTCCCTACTCCAGGAGTGCTGCTGTACCTTACTCTGTAGAAACTGAAGAGAAATTACTCTCTACCAATATTCCCCACCCTGTAGAATAAGGACAGATACAACAGAATACTAAAGCACATGGCTCTAAGTATCCAGGCACCCCCCTGGCTTCTCTCTTTGCGTTCATCTTTTATCAATGCCTGTGAGGAGGATTTAAGAACAGTGGATATCTTATACAGAGCAGATGAGATAGAATATATTTAATACAAAGGATACTGTGAAAACATCTGGAATCTAGAGCACACATAGAAGAATCAGGCCACCCTATGGACGTTTCCTGGCTGAAACTTCAATCACTGAACCAGTAATTTCTTTCTCCCTGTATCAACGCTTCTCACCAGGAGTTTTTTTTGTATTGAAGGCAATTTCTTTTCTGACTATATAAAAAAATGTCTTCATTTTTGCCCGTCACTGGATCAAAACAGCAAGCTGCCTTTTATTGGAGGTATCTGATCTGTATTTTCTAGAGGCATCTGACTTACATTTTCTAGAGGCATCTGCCTTACATTTTCCAATGCTGGAATGAGTCTTTGTGAAGTAAAAACTATTGAGAAGTCAGGATTGTCAAAAAATCCCTGCACATATCTTGGAACGCAGGTGTGGTGTGAAGCTTTCTACCAGGAGGGGATATGAAGCATCCCAAATGGGGGATTTCAAAGGGGATCAGTGAACACAGGGAATATTTTCAGTAATTCTTTAGATGGAGGCTTGAAAAAGAGGGAAATGGAGGAGGAGCATGTAGTTTATAGGAGAATAAAATGGTTAGTGTAAGGAAGGCAGTGGAGGAGACAAAACCAGGAGGAAATTACCTGAAGTGTCAAGATATAAATTCTGTGAGCAGCATGATCCATTACCTGTGTACCACTGCGGGTTTGCATCAAGATATTCTCTCACAAGCGGCTGCAAATTCCAGCTGTGTCTTCCTTGGGTACTTAGGAATCTCTAAGAGCTCTCACAAGTTTCTAACCAGGATTTTTCTTCCCTTTTTCAGAAAATACCCCCACAGAGAATGGGGATTAAAAGACACCTGAAGTTGAGTGCAAACACAAGAACAAAAAGGAACTTTTCTTGAAATTCAAATCTTACATCCTGCTTCTGCAGCTTTTAAAGCAATTTATATGAAATAGTTATCAGTGACCAAACAGGAGCCAGCTAAGAATCAGAGTGCTAATCTCTTTATCTTCCAGCTAAACACACTGTCACAAGAGAAACTGGACCCCTCTTGCTTGCTCTTCTTCAGGATTCCTGAGTCTGAGCACTGTTTTATGCACTGAGTAGCAGCAGAAGGAACATTCCTGTGAGTTTCTGGTGGAGGTGCTTTAGACTCATAGAATCATTAAAGTTGCAAAAGACCTTTAAGATCATCAAGTCCAACCATAACCCAACTACCATGACCACTAAACTATATCCTGAAGCTCCACATTTACAGCTTCTTGAACACCTCCAGGGATGGTGACTTCACCACCTCCCAATGCTTCAACACTCTCTCACTAAGGAAGTTTTTTTCCATACATCCAACCTAAACCTCCACTGGCACAACTTAAACCCATTTCCTCTCATCCTGTCCTTAGTTACTTGGGCAAAGAGACCAACACCAGCCTCACTCCAACCTCCCCTCATTCCAACCTCCTTTTGGGCAGCTGTAGAGAGCAATAACATCTCCTCTCAGCCTTCTCTTCTCTAGACTGAGTGATCTCATCTACCTCAACCACTTCTTGTATGACACCCTCAAACCCCCTCACCAGTCTCCTTGCTCTTCTCTGAAGATCCTCCAGCCCCTCAATGTCTTTCCTACTCTGTGGCACCCAGCATTGAACCCAGTCGTGGCCTCACCATGGCCTCACACCAGGGCACAAGAGCAGGATCAGAGTATCTCAGAGTCAACATCTTTGCCACTTTTTTCTTATAAAAGGGACTTAAACCAGAACATTGTTTAGTGCAAGGGAATAAGGCATGGTCAAAATATTTCATGTTATTCCCTCCCAAAACATTATGCCCCACAAATCTCATTACAGTCTGCACACACTATGCTGTCTTGACTCTCTGCTGCAGATTCCAGTATTTCCAAATGTATTTTTGGCCCATGAGAACTATTTTGCCCTGTAATATTATTTCCTCCCACTTCTTATTTGTCCCAATTCATTTAAAAGAGGGGAAAAAAAGGGGGGAGAAAAAAATCACATGAATTACACATGTCCAGTTGGACTGAATAAAAATAGCAGGGTTATTACAAAGGTGCAAGAGTTGATGGTAGTTTTCTCAAAGGTCAGCACACTCAGCTGTGCAGAAACCAGGGACTGACCAATTACCTGTAATGACTGGGGAAGAGGCAGAGGAAAACTGAACACATTTGGGGTCATTAACTCCCCTCTAGGAGACGGAGCAGGTCGCTGACAAAGCTGTTTGGTGTCACCTACAGGAATGCTGACAGCTGACCAGTGACCAGCAGGACTAGTGACATGATTCTCCCTCTCTGCCCTGCTCTCATGAGACTCTGGCTAGAGCACTGTGTCCAGTTCTGGGGCCCCCAACACAAGAAGGACATCAAACTGTTGGAGCAGATCCAGAGGAGGTCATGAAGATGATAGAGCCTCTTCCTATGGGGGCAGGGTGAGAGATCTGGGGATGTTCAGCCTGAAGAATAAGAGGCTCTGGGGAGACCCAGCAGCCTTCCAGCACCTGAAGGAGGCTACTGGAGAGCTGGGAAGAGACTTCTTACAAGGGTTTGGAGAGGCAGGATGAGGCGCAATGGCTTTGAGCTGGAAGAGGGTAGATTTAAACTGGAGATTAAGAAGAAATTCTTTCCAGTGAGGGTGATGAGACACTGGAGCAGGTTGCCCAGGGGTGTTGTGGATGCCTCCTCGCTGGAAGTGTTCAAGGCCAGGTTGGATGAGGCCTCGAGCAACCTGGTCTAGTGGGAGGTATCCCTACCCATGGCAGGGATGCTAGATCTTTAAGGCCCTTTCTAACCCAAACCATTCTATGACATGTCAAAATAAATGAAAGAAGAAAATTCAGCCATTTGGTAAGAATTCAGATCTCTGCTCTTCTACAGGCAGAGCTGACTGAGAAACTTGTTCACCAGCATTTATATTTTTTTGCTCCTGCAGAAAACAAAAGCATCCTGGTATGTGCTAAGCTTTGTATAAGGTCACCTAGAGAAATGACAGATTGTGTCAATCAGTATTCCAGGAGGAAAACCTTGCAAAATGTATTGAATGGAAAGGTGCAACCTTCTGTTTATAGATCTGTTAGTACATGCTAGTTTAGGTAGGGGGGGTGGAAATCACTAAAAGCCTGATGAAACTATCCAGAAATAAATGAAAGGGTTCTTTCTTTTTTGAAAGAAAGGTGTAGAAGGCTACAGAACTTCTTGAGGTGATGTAGCCCTCAACATTTGTCCTTGAAACAATCAAAACTGCCCAGAGGAAAAGGCTAATGACTTCTTAGAGTGATGCAAGCCTCAACATTTGTTCTTGCTGAAACTGCCCAGAAAAGCCTGCTTTTTGGAATGGGGTTTTGATTGGGCTTTTCCCCTTACCAAGACCGCCTTTTGTAACTGCAATCACATCCCTATTAAACCAGCAAAAATGCAGACTGACTGAGCTGCAAAGCACAGACCTGAGTGTTTCTCTTGAACACAGCAGGCACAGGTCAGCCTTGCCCACTCTGTGATATGCCCTTTGAGCAGGCTGCGTTCCACTCGAGCAGTCCTCTTCAATTACTTTGCTCTAAACAGACTCAATTTGTCATGCAAGGCTTCACTTTTCCTGAAAGTACAGAGGACTTTCTCTCAATTTTGATAAATTTCTTTGCCCTTTTTGCAAGTAACCCCTGAGGCTTCTCTGTGCACAGTTTCCTTTTGCCTGCTGTTATCTCATGGGGCAGAGAAGCATGGCCAAGCATTAGGGACAGCACTTTAACATTTTCACGCAAGTCAGGCTGACTTCCAAGTGAATTGTGTGCTGCTCACACTGCAAATGGTCAGCTAGAAGTCATAGACATTACAGCAGTCTTCCATTCTTCAAGGAGAATGGTGAAAGTCTGTACTAGGATGGACTTTTTATTTTTTTTTTTAAATAAGTCCAGAAATATTCACATAGAAAAAGTTGTTGGATGTTCAAGATGTGCTGTCCCATTCTATTTGTCCCTGTTAGTCATAGAATTCTAGAGTCATGGAATCACGGAATGATTTGGGTTAGAAGGAATCTTAAAGATCCTGCATCCCTGCCATGGGGTAGGGACACCTCCCACTAGACCAGGTTGCTCAAGGTCCCATCCGACCTGGCCTTCCAGTGAGGAGGCATCCACAGCACCCCTGGGAAACCTGCTCCAGTGTCTCATCACCCTCACTCTAAAAAATTTCTTCCTAATCTGCAGTCTAAATTTCCCCTCTTCCAGCTTCCACCCATTGCCTCTTGGACTACCACTAAACGCCCTTGTAAGAAGTCCCTTCCCAGCTCTCCTGTAGCCCCCTTCAGGTGCCAGAAGGCTGCTCTGAGGTCTCCCTGGAGCCTTTTCTCCAGGCGGAACAGCCCCAACTCCCCCGTGGGGAAGTAGGTCTGTTCCCATAGGGGAGATTCTCCAGCCCTCTGATCATCTTCATGGCCTCTTCTGGACCCACTCCAGCGTTTCCATGTCCCTCTTATGCTGCAGGCAGCAGGACTGGATGCAGTGCTGAAGGTGGAGTCTCCCCAGAGTAAAGGAGTAGATTTAGAGATCTGCTTCTTGTCCTTTGGCAGAGCTGACCACAAAAGCAAAACCAACTAACTTTCCCTCTTGACAATTTGTCAAAAGGCACATTAAAAAATAATGTGAGAGAAAGCACACAGATTTTTACAATGTATTGAGTCATTTTTCATCAGTGCTTGACTGGGCAAGTGCCAAGACACCTTTGTCTCTGTTCTCAACAAGACAGAACTGCTGCTTTAACAAAAGAAATATCACTGTCTCCCACCTACTAAACTCTTGGGATTTACTGCTGCTGCACTTTGATTTAACAACCAGGTCCACAGGTAAAGCAGCCAGCATTTCTAGGTACAACTTTGTGTTCTGTTTGACATTTTTGAAGCATAAGATTTTTCATGCTTTTCAGAGAATCCCAGAATTCCAACATGGAAGTGATTGGAAAGAACCTCTGGTGACCATCCAGTCCAACCTTCCTACTAAAGCAGGGGCAGCCACAGCAGCTTGCCCAGTATCACAATGTACAGGTGGGTTTGGAATCTCTCCAGAGGAGGAGACTACAACCTCTCTGGGCAGCCTGCTCCAGGGCTCCAATACTCTCACACCACAGAATTTTCTCCTCATAATCAGATGGAACATCCTGGGTTCCAGTTTATGTCTGTTGCCAGCACCACTGAAAAGAGTCTGACCTCTTGCCCCCACCCTTCAGCTCTTGCTGAGCATTGAGCAGATTCCCTCTCAGGCTGCTCTTCCCCAGGCTTGACCGCCCCAGGTCTCTCAGCCTTTCCTCCTCACAGAGATGCTCCAGGCCTCTCAGCATCTTTGTAGCATTTCCTGGACATTTTCCAGTAGTTCCCTGTGTTTCTTGAACAGAAGAGCCCAGAACTAGAACCAGTACTCCAGATGTAGCCTCTGTAGGGCAGAGTAGAGGGGGAGAAGAACCTCCCTTCACCCGATGGCCACAATCTTCTTGGCCACTGTTGTTTGGCCTTTAAACACCTTTAAAATGATTTCTTATTTGAAAATACCTCTAGAACATTATATTATAGAATTATTTTGGTGCAGAGCAAAACAGATATCGAAATGCAGTAGCCATATGTTCTGTTGGGACGAGATGTATGGTAGGAAGAAAGAGGCCTTGACTCATTGTATAAAGTATTCTTTAACTAAAATGCTTAGGAGAAAGCAAAAGAAACCAAGGAGAGCCCCTGATGATTGTACCCATGCTGATACCTCAAATATTGTAGCCTTGTATCATCCCCCAAGATGAATGAAGTGACCAAGACCAAAAAGCAAGCATCCTGCTGAGGATTATTTAGAGTTCAGATGAGGAGGCTGAGGGGAGGTCTCGTCACCCTCTACAATCACCTCAAAGGAGGTTGGAATGAGATGGGGGTCAGCCACTTCTCACATGCAATACGTGACAGGACAATGGCCTCAAGTTGTGCCAGGGGAAGTTTAGTTTATTAGGAAAAAAATTCTTCCCAGAAAGGGTTCTTAGGCACAGGAAAAGGCTGCCCAGGGAGGTGGTGGAGTCCTCATCCCTGGTGGTGGATGTGGTGCTGAGGGATGTGGTTTAGTGGCAGTAGTTTAGCAGTAATGATGAGATTGAGCCATAGGTGAGCAGTTTTGAACTTGATCGTCTCTTCCAACCTTAACAGTTCTATGATCATCTGTGCCACAGAGTCCCACAGTGTCAGAGAGTATGCCAAGGTACCTGCACAAACTAAACTTTTGAAACCACTTCTCTGCCTACCAGAAAGGTGAGAATTGTTGCCAAGTTCTTTTCACTGGCTGCCAGTTGCATCAGACCAACACAGTGTTCCATGCGAAATGGTCTTGTTTCAAATGTATTCAATACTCTCCATCTGTTACTTGATTACTCTCTTTTAATTGATTTAATTGATATTGCAGATATGAGTCAACATTCAGCTCCTGAAAACTAAGGAATCAAAAATCTGTCTTTGATGTCTTCTCATGTGCTTGGAATTTTGACATATTCAGTAATCAGGGACTTTGTGCAGTGCAGAGGAATCTCTCCTGCTGAACACAGGAAACCTTCCTGCTTGCATGATAAAGGAAGGGAAAGAAGACAGGGTAGGAAAATTGGCAGGGTAGATGCTTCCTGCTTCCAATCAACTCCAAATCCCATTTGCATACACAGCTTGCAGTTCATGCAGTGATCCCCTCGTCAGCCTTGCGGACAAAGATAAATGTAATTAGAAGATTCACATTAGCCAAAGCCTTCATTTGTGTTGCTGGGGCTGGCACACCTACAGCTCCAGTAACACCCAAGTCTCACTCTGAATAGCTGTGTTTGTTCCCTGCAAAACATGGCAGAACAAAACACAAATTCGCAATACTAAACAAATGCGATCAACAGTCATAAGGTCAGAAAGGTTGTGATAATGTTCTTGCTTAGTCAGTGTCTTGGCTTCTGTTATGGATTAAGCAGTGCATTTAACTTGGAAAGGTGTTGTCACCATTCATTTCTTTCTTCCTTCCTCCCTTCCTCTTTCACTCTTTCTTTCTTTCTCTCTTTCTCTCCTCCCTTCCTCCCTTCATTTCTCCCTCTCTTCCTCACTTCATCCCTTCCTCTCTTCCTCCCTTTTTCTCAAATAAAGTTTTTTTTCTGAAAAAAATTTGCCCCAGGAGGGTAAGCTGAAGATGAAACCAGACATTTTCCCATAGTACACAGTGATAGGAGGCAAGACAAAAGAGGCTAGTTTGAACACAGCTGAATGCAACTTAGTTTAGTTAGTAAGAAAAGAGAGCAAAACCAAAAAAATCATATAATCAAATTGGTTAGAAAAGCCCTTCAAGATGATCAAGACCAACCATTGATCCAGCATGACCACTGCCATTAAACCATGTCCCTAAGTGCCATGCCCACATGTTTCTTGAACACCTCCATGGATGGTGACTCCACCACCTCTCTGGGCAGCCCGTTACAATCCCTGAGCACTCTTACAGGACAGAGATTGTTCCTTGTAGCTAATCTAAACAATTGAAAGGATTAATAGAAATTCAAAGCACTCACTGAGGAATGCTTCAGCTACTGCCTGTGTGTCTGTAAACTCTGCCTAATTTGCAGCCAACCTATTTACTACTTTTTTTTTTTCCCCTGAGGTCTTATAACAGGGCTAAATTTATATCTGAAATTTTGAAACTTGTTTAAAAAAAAAACAAACCTTGAAATTATGTCAGTTTTTACTATACAATAGAATTAGATTTTCCCCCTTCTGTTTAAAAATATTTACCTTTTAATAACAATGACATCAGACCTTATTTTAGTACTTCACAAAGGTTTACCTGATACGAAAAAAAATCTTTCAGGTGAACTCTGTAAAGAACTAGAGTGGACAGATTAAGCACAATCTGAAAGTTTCAATTTTTCATCTGTTAAGTTGTAGACAGATATTTTCAATTATTTATCATCTGGGACAGCAGGGAGCTCCAGAACTGGCACAACTCTAGCTGCAGGTAAATTCCTATTGTGGAAGCTGGAAAGGATACTTCAAAGACTGGAAACTGGAACAACAACAACAGTGCATCGTGCTGTGGTTTGGCTTTGGGGAATTCAAAGCTCAACCTTTCCTAAAGTGCTTAGACAGGAGTGGTAGAGTCTTTACTGGTGTCAGGGGAAGGTCTTCTATTAGCTCCTCTAAACCAGAGTGTTTATTTTGCCTACACAAGACTAATAAATTCCAAAGGGAATAATTACAAATAACCCAGAATTCAGTAGCAGCAGCTGTTTGCCTTCAACTCTTTTCCAGCTATTATTGCCCAAGTTTAAAGTGCCTCTCTGTGTGAACATTTTTAATTAATAGATTTCTGTATGTGCAGACATGGCCAGGAGCTGCCTCCTAAATTTAGCAAAATTGCATTTTAAAGCAACAATAACCCTTCAATAAGATAACAGTTTGATGCTCCTGCAGGATGGTGGCCTAAAATCCTTCAGTGCTTCAGAGATGTTTGACAGCAGTTTTTGGGTTGAGCAGATGGTCTTAGTTTCCTGTGAACGGCTATTTTCCACTGACCTAATCAGACACTGAAGACCTAACTTAAAATCCAAATGGTCAATTTTAAATTTTGCTTTAGTCATGGAAACAGACCAGATTTGCTTTATCCACCAGATGCTGGTGCTATCATGTCTGTGACTTCATGTTATTAGTTCAAAGAATAGAGAACACATCTTTTCCAAGCTGCTCTTTTAGCAAAACCAAATAGCTTTATAAAATCAAAGAACCATAGAATTATTCTGATTGGAAAAGCCATCTAAGACCATCAAATCCAACCATCAACACAACACTACCATGGCCACTAAACTATGTCCCCAGGTGCCATGTCCATGTTTCTTGAATACCTCCAGTGATGGTGACTCCATCACCTCCCTGGGCAGCCTGCTCCAATCCCTGGCCAGTCTTGCAGCAAAAAATATTTTCCTAATATCAAACTTAAACCTCTGCTGGCACAATTCCAGGCCATTTCTTCTTGTTCTATCACCTGATACTAGGGAAAAGAGACCAACCCCCACCTCACTGCAACCTTCTTTTATGGAGTTTTAGAGAGCAATGAGGTCTCCCCCTCAGCATCCTATACCACAAGAAGATGACAGGTTTTTTCCTGGTGCATGTATGCTCCCTAAATCTGAAGGTACAACAATGACAGAAAGGCTCAGTTTAGTGGGATAGTTCACCATTTTTTTTGAAGAGAGGTGCTTTTAGTCACAGACACTTACAAAAATCACTTATTCACTCCAGTCATGGCTGAACTCAGTGGTCTTAAAGGTCTTTGCAAACCAAAACAATTCTATTATTCTATTCCAGAAGTCCTTAGTATTGACTTTTGTCCACTTCAAAGGCAACAACATGTGCTTGTGTGCAATCATTTTTCAAACAGATATCAAAGTGGCTCCTGAACTGAGAAAATAATCTGAACTGCAAATGAATTAAGTGTGAAAACTGAACACTGTTCAGTTTTTCTAGGTACTTATTCTATTCACTGGTTCCATTTAAGACTTTTTTTGAGTGGAAAAGGAAAGATGAAATCACAGATACATAGATTTGAGGTTGTGCTGGAAATAGGGAAGGAGATACTCCCACCTTTTGACTACTCCATGGTTAATCTACATTACATCAACTGAAAGTCTGCCCAGTGAGGTGATAGAGTCACTGTCCCTGGGAGTGTTCAAGAAACATGTGGGCATGGCCCTTTGGGACATGGTTTAGTGACCACGGTGGTGTTAGGTTGCTGATTGGACTAGATGATTTTAGAAGTCTTTTCAACCCCCAAGAATTGTATAATTCTATGACTCTATGAAAATAAATGGCTTTGGATAGTGTTTCCATTACTGCAATAACTGTGAAATCAGCTGCATTCACTCTCTTTCATGTTATATTTAAATGGATGAGTCAACAGGGACAGAAAGTTAAACAAGAAAAACTGCATGAAGCTCTCAACATTACCATGTGGCATGAGCAATGCTTTCAGTATGGATGTGCTGCTGTTTTGATGCTCTTTTGATGATTTCCCTTTTAAATTTCATTAATCTGCCTGAACTTTTGCCATGTTCAATATGTTCATTAGACATTCAGAGCGAATTAAAGAAAAAAAAAAAAGGAATAATATGAGCAGTGAAAGTCTGGTGAAAACAAGGAGTGAACATTTCCTTTAGGTCTTGCAAAGCAAAAATATCAAATCCAAGGAGTTTTGCACAGAGAGCAGGGTTCTACAAGGCTACAGGATTTCTCAGAATAATCTGGAACTTCCAAACCACTACCAATAAAGTTTTTATTAGATTTGTATTAAGAAACAAAGAAAACACAGAAAAGCTTAGACAGGAATGTTGTATTTATGAAATGCCTTTAATATGAGGATTAACTGACTAGACTCATGTTTCTCAGAAGACAAGGATAAGAAGGGCCAAAAATCATGAATCATAGAATGGTTTGTGTTGGAAGGGACCTCCAAAAGTTGTCTAGTCCACACATCCTGCAGTGGGCAAGGACATCCTCCACTAGATCAGGTTGTCCAGAGCCTAAGGTGAGGAGCTGAGGCACTGGANAGGGGCAATGGGTTTAAACTGGCAGAGGGAAGATTTAGACTGGATGTTAGGAGGAAGTTCTTTGCAGTGAGGGTGGTGAGACACTGGCACAGGTTGCCCAGGGAGGTTGTGGCTGCTCCCTCCCTGGAGGTGTTCAAGGCCAGGTTGGACGAGGCCTTGAGTAACCTTTGCTAGTGGGAGGTGTCCCTGCCTATGGCAGGGGGTTGGAACTAGATGATCCTTGAGGTCCCTTCCAACCTTACCATTCTATGATTCTATGATTCTCTGTGCTTAACTGAGACACAATCTGGCATTGAGAACATTTAGTGGATGCTGTTCCTTGAGGGCTTTTAAGAAAGTAAATATTTAGAGTATATTTAGAAGTAAATCCTGGCCCACCTGAATGAGTGTGGATCTTGTCTTTGTTTGAGCATTTACTGCTGGTACTGCCTGCAGTTGTCTGAGCCATCTGTAGGGCATGGCATTGTCCAACCCAATGGAATTCAGCCCCCTATCTGTTCTGACTCACTGGATATGCAGATGAACTTGTTCTGCACTGCAGCGTCTGCTGCAGAAGCAGAAAAATGACTCTGAACTTACAAGCAATGCACATTCCCCACCAGTCTCATTTTTCATTTGCACTTGGGTTACATGTATAAATGGTTTATAGCAGGGTCTAACTTCCTTGATCTCTCTGATCATGGGTTTGCAGTAATTGGTCTACTGGGACTCATCCCTGTGCAGATACAAAATGAAATTATTTTGGCACCTTACTCCCAGACTCTTAAGAACAATTCTTAAAGCTATGAAATGCTAAAATGTAGCTATTCCCAGTGGTGCCTAAGCTCAATTCAAAGACTTATGAAACTAAAAAGATCTTTCAAGGAGTTCAGAAACTTAGGCTGCTGCATGGGCAGCAGGTGAAGAGAGAGGATTATGCCCCTCTGCTCTTCTGAGACCCCACCTGTAGTGCTGCACATCAAGTTCTGGTGCCCTGAACACAAGAAGGATGTGGGACTGGTAGAGGGGGTCCAGAGGAGGCCACAGGGATCATCACAGACAACCTCCTCTGTGGGGACAGGCTAAGAGAGTTGGAGCTATTCAGCCTGGAGAAGAGAAGACTGAAGGGAGACCCTTAGAGTGGCTTTCCAGTACCTGAAGGGAGCTACTGGAGAGCTAGGGAAGGACTTTTTAGAAGGGCTTGTACTGGTAGGATGAGAGGCAATGGATTGAAACTGAAAGAAGGCACATTTAGGCTGGAGATTAGGAAGAAATTTTTGACGGTGAGGGTGGTGAGACATTGGAGCAGGTTGCTCAGAGAGGTCATGGATGCCCCCTCCCTGGAGGTGTTCAAGGCCAGGTTGGATGAGACCTTGAGCAACCTGGTCTAGTGGGAGGTGTCCCTGCTCCTGGCAGGGGGTTGGAACTAGACGATCTTTCAGATCCATTCAACCAAAACCATCTTGTGATTCCATGACTAGCTTCCCAGCCTCTCTGCATCTGTCTTCAGCCATGGCAGTGTTGAACTTTCCTTATTCTTGACAAGTGAAGAGCTTTTCTTCTTGGTGTTTTTTTTTTGTTTGTTTGTTTGTTTGTTTTGCTTTCCTTCACTGAAAAGGGGAAAAACAATCTGACATTTGTGTGCCACTTTCTACAACAGCAAAAAAGAGCCTGGACCAATGCTAGATATGTAAGCAACCAAACTGCTGGTTATACCCTGGATGCAACATGGCAAATTGCTGGACGTGGCCACAGTGTGAGAAGCAGACAAATTGCAGTGCCATGGGAGCAGGCTGGGTTGCACAGATGGTTAAGGGAGTGGTACTGATAGCCACTGCATGTTGGGAATGTTGTTGAGTAGTCCTGTGCACTATCACTGCTAATGGAGCAGAATCAAATTTGCTCCTTTGATTATACCCTAGGGGCTTCTGAAACCAGGAGGACAAAGGTGGGAATGAGATGGGAAGCTTTCCCTGGCTCCCAGGAAGGAAAGAGGAGGGAACAAAGAGACAAGAAACTACTGTAGAGAGCCTAGTGGAGCCTACAAAGATGCTGAGGGGGCCTGGAGCATCTCTGTGAGAAGGAAAGGCTGAGAGTCCTGGGACTGTTGAACCTGGAGAAGAGTAGCCTGAGAGGCAGTCAGTGCTTAGCAGGAGGATGGGGCCAGGTTCTTGTCAGTGGTGCCCAGCAACTGAACAAGGGGCAGTGGGCACAAACTGGAACCCAGGAGGTTCCATCTGAAGATGAGGAGAAAATTCTTTGTTGTGAGGATGTTGGAGCCCTGGAGCAGGTAGCCTGGAGAGGTTGCGGAGTTTCCACTGGAGAGATTCCAAACCCACCTGGATACTGTAATCCTGGGCAAGCTGCTGTGGGTGACCCTGTTCTAGCAAGCAGTTGGACTGGGTGAACTCTAGAGGTCCCTTCCAACTCCCACCATGGTGGGATTCTGTGAAAACCCAGAAGGATGAATTTATCATCCATGCAAGCATGAAACAGCCCCTTGCCAGTCAGACAGCACCAGCAGTTTTACACCACTCTGTTCCACAGAAGTGTGTGTGTGGCTGTTTGAGTTAGATTTCTACCTCGGACATAAAAAAATCAGAACAGAGAAAAGTCTCCTGCTCAGCTGAGGCTGGACACATACCCAAGGAGAATGCCCACTGACAGCCAGTTTGAAGGAACTCTTTACCAATGGCCATTTGTCAATACCATTAGCACAATATGCCTTTTGCTGTATGACAGACCTAGCTGAAAAACAGTTTCAGCTTAACAAGGCAGAGGAATCACTCTTTTCACAGAGCTTGTCCTATCAGCTTATCTTTGATGTCAAATCACCCTGTACACTCCTCAAAGCAAAAAAGAAAATCATTACTGATTAATTATGTCAACTTTTGAAGGAAATAAGCAATTAGAACTTGCACACAGGGCAAAAAAAATCAATGATACTGGTCAACTTTCTCCAACGATTAATGTCTGGAAGACAGGAGCACTCCAAGCAGGACTAATCTGGAGCTGCCAAAACCAAAATGCTTAATGAAACAATGAGGCTGAGAGCACCTTATTGTAGGAGCCTGTAAAACAACAGCAGCTACAACAAAAGATATAAAGCCAGACAAGGTAAAGCAAATCATTAAACACCCCTTGGAGACTAATGGTGGAGAACTTTCTGATGAGGAATTGTACACCTCAAAATAAAAATAACACCATGTGCTGGTCCCTCCTGGGCCAGCAGCAGAGTACAGAAGGGAGAGGATCTTGAATGATGAAGTTACTGTATCATAGAATGATAGAATGGTTTGGGTTGGAAAGGACCTTTAAAGATCATTCAATCCAATGTCCTGCAGTCGGCAGGGACATCTTCAACTAGAGCAGATTGTTCTGCCCTAAGCCTGGAGCATTCATGGGGGTGTTGTGACCCAAGTGCGGGACCCAACACTTGGCCTTGTTGAACCTCACACAACTGGCCTTGGCCCATTGATCCAGCATTTTTCTTGATTTCAGCAGATCCTCCCACACTCAGAACCTCACTTTACATGGCAGTTCTGAGAGTTGGAGCTTAGATGTAGCGTATTAAACAAAGCAACAGAGTAGTTTTACAAGCTTTCAGAATTTCAACGCATACTGCTCAGCTTTCTTTTCTGCTAACACAATACAGCAGATTGTGACAGAAAAAGCTATGACACTTCTCTGTGCATCCTCACAGAGAATGACAAATCAAAAGTTCTCTCTTGTAGAGATTTTACCATAATAAAAATTGTACCAGGGAGGGTTGTGGTTTGAGTATCCATTAGCAAGAACTTCTGACAGGTGTCTGTAATGAACAGTAGGAAAGAATCTGAAAGTTAAAGGATAGAAACTATTTCCTTCAGCTCAGGTAATTATTTTCTTTTCTCTGTTTTTCTCTTTCAAGTGCAGTGATATCCTACACATTATAAAAAAAAAAAAGATTATCAGAATGATGCAGGACACAGAGCAGATACCAGGTGCTGCTGAGAAATGTCTACAGCAGCTTGTAACCAACTGATGGGAGGAAGACCTTCATCAGCACAAACATCGTTGTCTGAGCGCACAGCCAGCTCCTCAAAAGTGCAGTGTAAGAGATGGTTCTGACATTTGGGTTTTGACAAATGTTATTTTTCATAAAGCCATCTCTGAAGTAGTTCACACTGATGTAGCATTAACTCCAAGGACAAAACTTCCAAATATGTTTGGAACTGTGCTGATGGTATGTGCTGGAGTTCTCAGCACATGTCTCCTAGGAAAGAAAATCACAGAATCCAGAAATTGTAGGGTTTGGTAGGGACCTCTGGAGATTATCTAGTCCAATCCCCTTGCTAAAGCAGGGTCACCCACAGCAGCTTGCCCACAATGGCCAAGTGGGTTTGGAATCTCTCCAGAGGAGACTCCATGACCTCTGTGGGCAGCCTGCACCAGGGCTTCAGCACACTCACACCAAAGAAGTTTCTCCTTATCTTCAGATAGAACCTCCTGGTTTCCAGCTTGTGCCCATTGCCCCTTTTCCTCTTCCTGGGCACCACTGATATGGTCCCATCCTTTTGCTGAGCATTGATCAGATCCCCTCTCAGGCTGCTTTTCTCCAGACTCAGCAGCCACAGGTTTCTCAGCCTTTCCTCCTCACAGACATGCTTCAGGTCCCTCAGCACCTCTGTAGTCTCTGCTGGGACTCTGTCTGGGAGTTCTTTTAACCAAGGAGCCTTGTTCCATCTGGGTTAGTGCATACAACAGGCTGGTTGTTAAATCATCTTGAAGTAAGAAAATAATGACATCATCAGAGAACACAGTTACATCTCCATTCTGGAAATGTCTTCATTAGTAGCTATCTGAGAATAGATGAGAACATAAGTTTATTCCTATCATTGCTAAAATGTTTAAATGAAAAATCTACAAACTCTTCTTTCCACTGTGTCTAGACTCAGGGTTTGATTTCCTCTCCTGCTCAACTTGCTGCTGAAAGTCTTTTTTATGGGCACACTTTTGTGGGATTTTAAAACTTTCATACTACCAATAGCCATGACAATTTAATCCTGGGTTTACATTTTTCATGAATGTCATATCTTTTGCACCAGGGATGGTTATTTCCTCTGGCTACAGGTGTGCTTCTCTTCTGTTTGTGCATATTCATACACATTAACTCTTACACATTTGTGAACACCCTTCCATATATTCATATATACAAATATTTACATAAAAATATAAATATATACAAAGACAAAATTACTTAGACAATTCTTCATCTGACAAAAAATATATACATTTCTGTATATCTTTTTTCTCTGATTAATAATTTATTGGATTGTTCATTGGATTTATCACCACTTATACTTTTGCATTTAAATCTGAGTGGAAAGGGAAGCATTCCTGTGTGACCTGCTCTAGGTGATCCTGCTCTGGCATGGGGTTTGGACTGGATGATCTTCCAAGGTCCATTCCAACCCCTACCATCCTGTGATTCTGTGAAGTGAAGAAAGGTTCTCAAATTAAACCCTGGTTCAGCCTATGTATTTTAGACTTATTCCAAGGTGAAGGAAATCCTAATGAAAGCAACTGGCACATAGAGCTGAAGACATTCTTGTTGAGAACACAGCTCTTCTGTTGGGAAAGAAGATAACAAAATTTTGGTCTTTAAGCCAACAGATCGATGCTCATGAAGAGTATGAAGTATTTCTAAAGTGACTCAAATTATCCATCCCCACCCAGGAAACTTACTGTGGCTATCATGTTTTCTCTTTCACTTTGTGAAAGAGTCATTTTAGAAAGCAGTGTCCCTGGGACAAAGTTTCTAAAATCAATTGAAGAGACACAGATTTTAAAGGCAGCCAACTGTGCAAGGGTAAAGGACAAGGGGCAAGACAGAAGGGGAAATGTCTCATTCCAATGAAAATTGCAGGAAGTTTCAGTTCATAAGAACACTAAAAGATCTGTGCCAAACTTAATTATGGCTTTTCATCCCATTCTGGACACACACCAGCAATGCAGCAGACAGAGACCTGAAGGTCTCTGAACTAGGGCTTATTTGTACAAGAAACTGATTTTGTCAAAGGAGAAAAGGGTTCAACTAAACCCAGTCTTCTAGCTCTGGAGTAAGGCAATGTTTACATGCACCCTGTATTAATAGATACTAATAGACACATTTAGCTCAGAGAAAAGGAGGCTGAGAGGTGACCTCATTCACGTTTATAAAGATGTGAAGGGCAGTGTCGGGAGCACAGAACCAGGCTCCACTCAGTGATGTCCAATGACAGGACAAGGGCCAATGGGAGCTAGATGGAGTAGAGGAGGTTCCGTGTGAACATAAGGAAAACTTTTTCACTGTGAGGGTGCTGAAGCCCTGTAGCAGGCTGCCCAGAGAGGTTGTGGAGTCTCCTCTGGAGATACTCAAAATTCACCTGGATATGTTCTTGTGTGACCTGCCCAAGATGCTTCTGCTGGGGGTAGGGGGGTTGGACTCAATGATCTTTTAAGGTACCTTCCAAATACATAAAGTTCTGTGATTCTGTGATATAACCCTTCACTGATACAAATTAAGTCTAGTAGAATCACAGAATGGTTTGGGTTGGAAAGGACCTCCAAAGGCCATCCGGCCCACCCCCATTGCAGGCAGCAGGGACATCTCCACTAGATCAGGTTGCTCAGAGCCTTGTTCAGCCTGACCTTCAACTTCTCCAGGGATAGGGCCTCAACTACTTTGGTGGGCAATCTGTTCCAGTCTTTCACGTTTTCCTTTATGAAGCAGGGCTGTGTAACACTCAGGAGAATCCTTCCTGGCTACTCAAGGCCCTAAGAAGATGATTGCTCTCTGAGTTCATCTCCGTATCACTATCCTGATACAATTTTGCTGGTCCACAGAGTAAAGATCTGATTTAATGGAGCAGCAAATTTAAAATGCCAGATGTCATTTCTCAGGCTTCCCAACAGTCTGGGTGTTGCTCACTCTAGTTAATTTTCCTTTCTGTTCAGATCTAGTGAAATATAAATCTGAAAGAGAAGGTAACATCGGGAAAGAGATGCAGAGCTTGTTGTCAACACATGCACGCTGGAGAACCAAGAATATAAGTAAATTAAATTCACCTGTGCTCTTACCAAAAAATAAAATCTCCCAAGTATAGCTTGCTATAGAATCAGCAAATCATAGAATCATTTTGATTGGCAATAATCTTTAAGATCATCTAGTCAAACCATCAACCCAGCACTGCTAAGTCTGTCACTAAAGAAAGTCCTTCCACACCACATCTACACAGCTTTTAAATCCCTGCAGGGATAATGACTCCACCAATGCCCTGGGCAGCTTGTTCCAGGGTTTGACAATGCTTTCATTGAAGACATTTTTCATAATATCCAACCTAAACCTCCTCTGCTGTATCTGGAGGCTGTTTCCTCTTGTCCTATTTCTTGTTAACTGTAAGGAGAGAGCAACAGTCACCTCACTCCAAACTCCTTTAAGGGAGTTATAGAGAGGGAGGAAGTCTCCTGGTGGTCTGATTTCTGGTGCAAAGCTCTAGGAAAAAAACAAACAACAAAACAATCAATAAAGAACTGTAATTTAAAGCTTAAGCTTGCTGTGATTTGGAAATAGCATGATTTGGAAATATTTGTGAAGCCTTAAATGTTTCACTAAGTCTTTGAATGCTTTCTGAACTCAATAACAGATCTTGTGTACTATTTCCTAAGTGGATAAACACATCTTGAATATTTCATTTAGGCTGCTTACAGAGCCACCACCAAAGAACCAGCAGAAGTGATTTTATTGCAATGTGGTGTTGAAAGTGTAGCTTAGCGAAGCTAGACAGCAAGGCTCCTTCTGTTCCCTACTGCACAAAGGGCATTGCAGAGATCCAATAGTGCCAAGGCAGAACCAAAAGCACCAAGACATATATCAGAGTCAGCAAGACCAAATCTTAGTGCACTAGAACATAAAGGTGTTCATGATAGTGGTCACTTACTGACCAAACATCTGCAGGTGGTAAGAAGTCTCTGCCTAGAGGAGCAATAGTGAGTGGCATCAAAGGGGAGATCACTGCCATGCAGCCAGCTGCTTACCAAGGAGAGCTCAAAGGAGGCTCAATTAGCATGGCACATTTATGGATTCAAGTGGTTAGTTTGTATTCAGATCAGAGAATGAGAGAATCACTTTGGATGGAAAACACCTTTAAGATCATTGAGTTCAACCATCAACCCAACACCACCATAGCCACTAAACCATGTCCCCGGGTGCCATGCTTACACATTATTTGAACACCTCCAGTAATGGTGACTCCACTACTTCCCTAAGCAGCCTGTTCCAATTCTTGACCACTCTTGCAGCAAAGAAAGTTTTCCTAATATGCAACCTAAACCTCCCCTGGTGCAGCTTGGAGCCATTTCCTTTCATCTAATCACTGCTTACTGGTGAGAAGTGACCAATCCCCATCTTGCTACAACCTCCTTTCAGATAGTTGAAGAGAGCAACAAGGTCTCTCCTTAGCTTTCTCTTCCCAGACTAAATAACTCATAATTTCCTCAGTGACACCTCATCAGACCTGTTCTTGAGACCCTTTCCCAGTGTCATTACCTTTCTCTGAATATACCTCAGCCCCTCAATGTCCTCTTTGGAGTGAAGGGCCCAAAACTGAACCCAGTACTTAAGGTGTGGTCTCATCAGTGCCCAATACAGGGACAAGATCACTCCCCTACTCCTGCTGGCCACATTGTTGCTGATCTAGACCAGGGTGTTGGTGGTCTTCTTTGCCACCTGGGCACTCTGCTGGCTCATGTTCAGCCTCTGTCAACTGGTACCCCCAGGTCCTTTTCTGCTGGCCAATTTTCAACTAATCTGCCCCAAACCTGGAGCATTCACGGGGTTGTTGTGACCCAAGTTGAGGACCCAGCACTTGGCCTTGCTGAACTTCACCCCAGTGGCCTCAGCCCATCAACCCAGCCTGGCCAGATCCCTCCATAGAGCCTAGATTCCTGCATGGATCCCAAGAGAAGGCACCTGTTGTTATGAAATGAAGGGCAAATATGAAAGCAGATTAAACAGGCAAGGGGGGGGGGGAATATAAAAACATGTTTTGATATATCTATGTATTCATCTTGATCTTTCTTTTGTCTCAGGCCTGATTTGCACCACTTATTTAAAGTCAATGATCAAAACCAAGCTTCTTGGACTTTTCTGAGGAAATAAAAAGACTTAAAAGTATTTTAAAAAAATGTTTTAGTTCTATTTTCTAATTCAGTTCTTCTGAAAATTCATAGCCAATCTTTCCTCTTTGTCCTCCAATTCTAATGCTTATAAAAAGGAAGTGTGCTGCACTCGGTGTTTATTGGTATCAGAACATGATAAAGATTTAAAAATATTTCTCAGATTATATTTATCTGTTCTTTACTTAAAACACCTGGCAGATGGAGTCTCCAAATTCATGATGAAAGTCATACCCTGCCTTAATTACTTAGCAACACAACATTGGTTATTCTTTGACCTCACATGTTAAGGCAAAGCTGATTTTTACACCTGTATTTTAAAACACTTCACTCAAGCCATGTGATGGACATCGAAAATTATGTCCCAAAATTCCCAGTGATGCAAGGGCTAGAGGATGTCATTGGGAATGCTGGTAGCACCTCAAAACAACTGAGTTGAAAAGGAAAGTCTCTGAGCTGACAGCTCTGGCAGCTGCAAAAAGGGAAATGAGAGTGAGAAAAATTCTGCAAGGCAAAATGGAGGAAGCAATGTGGAGCTTCTCCTTAAATTATGCAGGTTATATTTTCACCCTTTACTCACTATGTCTTGATCTCTGGGACTCAACACTAAAAATAACTTTTGTTTGAAGGGACAAAACAGCTGAAACGCAAAGAGGGAAGTGTTAGGGATAGCTGAATCTGGTGAATTTGGGATGCAGGAGATCCCTCTCTGCATCCTGAAGAGCAGCTTGCCTATGTGTGACTGCCCCTTTCATCTCCTTTTCCCTCTATGCTTCATCATTATTCCTTCCCCAACCCACCATGATCTCTCTTTTTCCCTACCATCAGTCCTTCTTCTAAACATCTCACCATGTTGTAAAAGGATATCAGGAAATATTTTTCTGCTGAGGAAATTCTAAATTGAAGAGCTGAAGGAGAGGTGACTCAGAAGTCTGGCTGCAAACTGAAGCTTAGAAAAAAAAGAAAGTAATGCAACATAGCTGTAGTTCAGATGTGAATTATCCCTTTCCACAGGTGCTTACAAGCTAGAAATGAGAGTCCCAACTTCTTATTTGATTAAAAATTAGAAATCTAGATCTTCTGATATGTAAATCCAAGTCTGTATCTAGGTCAGAATGCTGGATGAAAGACAGAGATTACTGAGTTCCCTGCAATATAAAGCTGATGACATGACTTGTGTTTAGCAGACTAATAGACATCATGTTCTGGAGTCAGGTCTTTGGTGCTGTCACTGAGCTGAGACATGCAAATAATGGCTCATAGGAAACCATCAAAAGTATTTAGCTCTCCTTTCAACTTCACAAAGTCATATAGTCTAATAACAAATAGCCTTTGGCATATACCTCTTAGAAAGGCAAAGTCCTGCCAATACAGCTGTTGTACAACTCAGATGTGATCCTAGTGATCAGTACTGCATAATTAGGTGCTCGTTCAAGAAATGTGTGGACATTGCATTTTGGGACATGGTTTAAAGGCCATGGTGGTATTAGGTCAATGGTTGGACTCGATGATCTTAGAGGGCTTGTCCAGTCAGAACAATTCTGTGCTTCTATGTAGTCTTTGAATATCTGAACATCTTAATTTTCACATTGTAATTTATCTTTCTAACCAAAGTAGATCCAATAAACACACACACACACACACAAAAGCAGAGCAACAACTCTATGCATCAAACAGCTCCCCTTTTGTGTTGACAAAATGTTAACCTGCTTAAGTCCCGTTTCTGCACCTAGCATCGAATAACAAAGGGTGTGCTCACAGACCTAATGAACACTACACCAACACACAGCAGATTTTCATGGGACACTTTCAATGCTGATAGGTAGAGGTAGGGGCAACCCCAAGCACAAATCCAAGCTGGATGAGGAGTGGTTCAAGAGCAGTCTGAAGGAGAAGGACTTGGGAGTGTCAGTTGATGACAAACTCAGCACAAGCCAGTAATGGTCACTGGCAGACCAGAAGGCAGACATGTGCTGGGTTGCATCCAAAGCAGTGAGAGCAATAAGATGTGGAGGGGATTCTACCCCTCCACTCTGCTCTGATCTCACCTGGAGCACTGCATCCAGTTCTAATGTGCCCACCCTAAGAGGAACATCAAAACTGCTGGAGCAGGTCCAGAGGAAGCCACAAAGATGATCAGAAGGCTGGAGAACCTCCTCTATGGAGCCAGGATGAGAGAGCTGGGGCTGTTCAATCTGAAGGCAGCTCCAGGGAGACGTTAGAACAGCCTTCCAGTACATGAAGGGGACATAGGAGAGCTGTAGGGAAGGGATTTTTTACAAGGGCCTGTAGTGATAGGATGAGGGGCATGGATTGAAGCTTGAGAAGGAGAGATTTAGATTGGAGATTAGGAAGAAATGCTTAACAGTGAGGGTAGTGAGACACTGGAACAGGTTGCCCAGGGAGGTCATGCATACCCCTTTCCTGAAGGTCAGGGCCAGGTTGGAAGAGGCCTTGAGTAACTTTGGTCTAGTGGAAGGTTCCCCTGCCCATGGAAGTGAGGTGTGTTGTATGTGTGTGGAATTAGATGCTCTTTAAGGTCCCATCCAACCCAAACAGTTCTATGTCTATGATGAAGACTCTGTTGAAAGGCAAACATCATAATGAATGTGCTATGCTAATGAATTATTGCTTGTAAGAGACCATTCAATCTTGATATTAATGATATCAAATGAGCTGTGGAATGTATGGGAATTAAATTAGAGTGTAATGACACTTCAGTATTTAGAGCTACAGGAGGCACTAAATTACAAAGGAAGAGGCAAGAACATGAGTTTAGGCAGAAAATGCAGATGACAAATGACAGAGAGAGATGAGTCACGTTCCTCAACAGGTCAGATCACCCATGGTGTTTGGTTGGTTAGGTAACAGACCATCTATTTAAAAAAATATATATTTGTTTCTATTTTAGTAAGGGATGTGTTAGGTTGAGTTTTTCTCCTCTGTCAGCATCAGGGCAAATGTGTTACAGAGGCTTCCCATAAAGCCTCTGTGTGCATTTGACATCTGCTGGCTGACAAATTTGTGTGTAGGTGTAATGTTCTCAGTGGTGATGGTCAGGGATTGTTCACAACAGCTTCAGTTTGGGATTTTATTCATGAGTTGGAAGTGTGAAGGAAGTGGTGACAGCAGAAACCATTAAGGCTTCATGGTCCTTGAAGCAGAGGGTTGCACCCTGAGAGTGTTTTCAACATGTGGGTGCTGCTTTGTGACTGGAGTGAGCTTGGGGTGCTGGTTTCCCCACCAGGGCACATTCATCTTTCCTGGATCTGGGCTGTGCACACATTTTAGAACTCAGGATTTCCACAGAAGTGTTTCCAGACCCACGTTCTTCATACATGGAAGGAAATGCTGCATTCTAACCACTATAATCAGTATTACTATTGAATTACTGAATGCACTCACTTGGGATGAAATAGGTTGTTAAATCCAATTAGAGAGACAAAGTCAAAATACTGGAGCACTTCATACTGTCAGAGTCATGAACTCCACGTTCACAACCACTGCAGGTGGCCATTGGCTGTTATTTCTACACTGTCACTATCATAGACTCTTTCCTCCAGTGTAAGCAATAACAGTTTAAAGGTGTATCATTTTCTGAAGCACAGCCTTGATGATGCTTTCAGATTTGCTTTTAATTTTGCTGTTATTTGTAAGCACTTTAACTAGGAAAACTTCTTTTGAATGCACAACTCATGACAAGCCCTACTACTGAAAAAAAGCAGCAATTATTAAATGTACAGTGAGCAAAATTCCTGTGACTCAAACTGTGGCAGATCTTCATCTGTGACAGCACCCCTAAGGAATGCCAGAAACTACAGATTGCAAGGTGCAGGGGTTCTTTACTTGAATTTCTGCTGGATCACAGCACTGTGAGCACTGTGTCCTATTATGGGGCCCTCATGAAAGAGGGAAGCTCTCAACATCCCCTTTCATTAAAATGGCTTGTTTGGGTCCTTTGGTGGTAGCTCTAAGCGGCCTAAATTATATGTTCACAACATGTTTATCCACTTAAGAGATTGTACACAAGATCTGTTATTGAGTTCAGAAGTCAGAAGTTTGAAGGCTTAATAAAATGTTTGAGGCTACACAAAGATTTCCAAATCACACCAAGCTTAAGCTCTAAATTACAGTTGTGGGTTTGTTTGCTTTTGGTTTTTTTTTTTTTTTTGTTTGGGGTTTTTTCATTTGTTTGTTTGTCTCTAGAGATTTATGTTAGAAATCAGGAGTGCTGGAAATGGAATTCTTCTTACACATGTTAATTTTATGTCACCAGAGGTAATACTGAGTGTCAGCACCTGAAAAGGTTGGGGTGTTCTGGGCTCTCGGAGAACAACTCTCTCTACTATCAGTATCTATAGCTGCTGACACTGGGTACATTTAAAGATTTGCTCTAAGAGTAGACACAAGGCAGAGTTTTGATAGTAGTAAAATAGATTGTCTAGAATGAGAATTGAGAGGAACTATCCCCTGCTTGAATCCTTTCCTAAGCCTTATATAGAAGCCAAGGACATGGACAACCTTTGACATTTGTAACTCTATTACATTTCACATACATGCAAGTGTAATACTGAATTCAATGCATTAAAAAAAGCTCATACACTAAAAGTGGGTTTTAAAGACTAAAGAATCTGAAATTTCAGTACAGCAGTGCACTGCTTGATGGCTTTTTAAAGCCAGAGTAATTCTCTTCCCTCAAACTCTTTCCTATAGCCAGATAATTACATTTTCAAATGCATTATTGGAATATGTAGCAGGAATAGAAAAAAAATTGTGAACAATAAATACTTTACAAATCTTCATTATATGCATGAAGTCTTCTTTACAATATTTCTCCTCCTCGCCTTTTCCAAGAAGATATTGTGGAATGTGAAGGTTTCAGAGGGGAGTCATGAAAGCAGCTACTATGAAGAAATGTTCATCAGAAAAAATATCAGTGATAGAGTGTTAGAAAGTTAAAGAAAACATAAAATGCTGAAAAACAAGGAAGGTAGAATGGCAGTGAGCACTGTTAAGAAATTAGATGAGAAAGAGCTTTCTGACAGATTTGGTAGCAGCACTGTAGCAGCAGTCAGTGAACATGAAAGAGGGATGCTTGACACTGATCTAAATATTCCTTGTAGTATAGTTGTGGGACTGCCACATACAGTTAATTAAAGATAGGATTGGTTTGGTTTAGAAAGATTTTTAAGATCATTAAGTCCAGCCATCAACCTAGCACTGCCAGGTCACCACTAAACCATGTCCCTAAGCAAGTACATTATCAAGGCAACACCTTACTGAATTCAGAAGACTAGACACCAAAAAAACCAAAGAGAATATATTTTCCCAACTTCATAACCACGTGTTCAAGACCAGGTTTGTTGGGGTCTGGAACAACCTGGTCCAGTCTTCCCATGGCAGAGGAGTTGGATCTGGGTGATCTTAAAACTTCCCTTCCAGTCCAAACCATTCTATTAATTCCATGAGTCTCCATCCTTTAGTAGCTGCAGACTTCATTCCTTCTTTCACTTCTTCCTGTTCATTGCACATTAGGATCCCAATTACACTGCTAATGTGAAGTAAAACAAATGAATCTGCTTACTGATGTGGTTATGCAAAGCAACTTGGCTTCCACTTAAATCCTCTAAAAGGAGGAGGATTCTTTGAACTGTATTACATAGGCAAGTTTGTTAGCCTGAAATAAATAAAAATCAAGGAACCAAAAGCTGGCTCCACTGAAATCAGTAAGAGAAGCTACAGCAGCAGGGTGCACTTACACCTGGTGACTGAATTCAATGTGCACAGGTTGGAAAGTGACTTTTTTCCCCCTCCTTTAAATTAAACCAGTAATTGGCTTCAGTTAGCAAAGCTATTTTATCCACCACCATTTATCTCCTCTAACAAACAGCTAATTTCTTGTCTTATTCCTGAATTTTGAAGTTGGCTTTAGGGTGATAAGAAAAGATGCAATTTCACCTGACAGGTTTTACAAGAAAGAAATCACAGCATGGGGAAGTAGAGAAGAATCTCTATTTATTTGAAAGTAACAGCTCAGATTAAAGGGTTTGTGTAGTTGTATGGTGTGGTTCACCTTGTTCCCTGGTTCTGGCTAAGAGCTTCTAATGCAGGCAAGTTTCTCTGGAACTCTGAGGTAGAATGAAAGACACTTCCACACATTAGTGCTAAGGCCTCTTTAAGTAGGCTACTGCAAAGGGTCATCCAGGGAAGTTGTGGGTGCACCCTCCCTGGAACTATTCAAGACCAGGTTGGAGGAGGCCTTGAGCAATCTGGTCTAGTGGAAGGTGTCTTTGTCTATGGCAGGGAGGTTGGAACTAGATTATCTTTCAGGTTCCTTCCAACTCAAACCATTCTACAAGTCTGTAAAATCTGTTCATTGCCCACTCCAAATTTCTTGAGGTTTGCTTTCTCTTCTTTCACCTCCACACATATTAGATATCAGTGAAGCACATTCTAACATCTTTGTAATTAGCATCCATGTTTTTTTTAAAGGCCTCAATGAGTGGGAAATGCTTTTGCAATAGAAGTCTGATCAAACCCCGTCTGATTTTCCTCATAAAACCTCTGCAGGATAGCCAGAACATTAATTAGAAGTTACTAGTATGAGCCTAAAAATGAAAAACTGTCTCCATTTTAATTCCAAATGTCTTCAGATTGGCAGACTCAGCCCATGAATAAACTAGTCAGGGTTGGACTTCAGAAGTGCACCTTGAATTTCCTAAGAGCTGGAAACTTACAGTCATATCTGAACACGGTGACATGGAAAACAACCAGTGCTCAGCCTGTGAATGACACCATTTCTTCATGAGCATTTTCATATTAGACTGTTCTCATAAACGTGAAGAATTTTTTGAAGTAAAAGCCAAACTAATGTAATTTTTCTCACTCAGAGGCACATGTCTGTCCTGCCCTTCCCTTTCATTTTGAAGAATCAAGCTTCCAGGAAGTTATCATCCTTGCATCAACACAGGATTGTAGAACTCCATCAGTTGGAAAAGCCCTCTAAGATTGTCAAGTCCAATCATCAACCTAAGGCCATCCTGAAGCACGTCCACAGTTCTTGAATGNCCATTAAACCATGTCCTGAAGCATGTCCCACAGTTCTTGAATATTGTCAAAACCTTCCTGCTCTCTGAAGCAGTGAAATACACCAGATAGAACAAATGGAGTGATTAACTGTCCTGGTCACTTCTTTATGAGAGGTGGAGTTAATTGCATCCAAAGATCAATAAGGAATTTAAAGGGCCTCCAAGGCTTGAATGAATTTAATAAATTAGAAGTTGGTGGCTATAGGTAATTCTAACAACTTGCTTCCTTCTGAACATCTTTTCAGTCTTGTCAACACCTCTGTTGGCTTTCTTTGACACAAGGATTTAAAGTAATTTCAGAAATGAGAAGACCTGTCTGAGAAAGGTGAAAAATCAGGGGAAATAACAATTGAAAAATTAGCAAACACAAACAGGTTTGGTTTTTTTTTTTTATTATTAAAGCAAATGCTAGCAAGTGGCTGACCATGCATCCTCAACCTATTAATTTTATAGAGTCATTATCTGATTAATTTAGCTTTGGAAACAGCAACTTTTTTGTTTTGGTAGACATTTGAAAGCATAACTATGGCCTCACCAGGATCAGTCAATGTTCACAATCGTGAATCATTTTCTTATTAATGCTTTTAATTCCTTAAATTTAATGCCTTTGCGATGAGATAATTCTTTTTATCTTGCCCTTTATTAACCTATTACATTAATCAGCATCTGCACTGCTGTTCAAAATTTCTCCCTTTCTGGCCTCCAAGGTAATGAGATAACCTCCAGCCTGGTCTCATTAGTACTTGACTTTTTAGGAAGAATTTGTGCTGAATTCCAGAATGCAAAGAAATTATTTACTCAAAATAACCATCTTTGAAACAGTGACTATCTCCAGTCTTCCAGTAGTTCATCAGCAGGGCTTTGCTCTTAGAAGTTGGTATTTGTAGAAATGAGCAGCCACTTCTCCATGCAGTGAGCAACATCTCAGTATTTTGTACTGTGATAGGCAAATCATACAAGTTTGGTGAGAGACATTAAAGCAATTATTCCCTTATCTGGGCATATAGAAAATCCCTGTTCAGCTCCAGATTTCTTTGATATGCTTGATAGTGTGCAAGAGCAGCACACAGTGGAATAAGGAAGAAAATGAATTTCCTTATTCCCATTTAATATATACTGTGGATTTAGGCAAACAATCCAAACCACAGTTAATCAGAATTCTGGTTTAAACTTAATCCAAACCAGAATTAATGTGCACTGTGGGATTTAAGTATTCGGAAGTACCACAGCTTTGCTCTTTTAACTTCTGTTTATGCAGTAATCATTCTTTTACAGAATCATAGAATGGTTTGGGTTGGAAGGGACCTTCAAAGGTCATCTAGTGCAAGCCCCTGGAGTCAGCAGGAACATTCTCCACATATGTCAATGTTGACATGCTGCTCTTGGGAAGGATTTGGGATGCTGACCACTTGCTGTAATCCCCACCTCTCCCATTCTCCTGAAGGCAAGAGGTCCCTCTATCTTCAGGACCCACAGGAACAGGGGATGAGTTAGCACAAAACTAGAGAAAGGAATAGAACTGTAAATATTCCTGTAATTGTAAAGCACTGATAGCTATAGATTAAATCAAAAGACTTCATAGATACCAAGAAAACTTAGCCTCAGTCTCATGGATGTCATACTCAGGATCAAGCTGAGGGATCACCAGGGCCAACCTCTCTTCAATGGCCAGCATTGAAGGAGGACTCTGTCTGTTGAGCCTTCCATCCTCTTCCCCGTGTTCCTGAATTCAGTTCCAGAATCCAGCTCCTCAATCCATGTTCCATCTGCTGCTGAGTCCAGCCCAGAACTTGCTCAGTGCCTTCCCCCAGCATCAGTGATGCCAATGGTGCCATCATTGCCACGAGGGGCTGGTTTGGCTCTTGGTTTGTCTCTTTCTGTCTCTATTCCATGGGATTATTGTTCTTTCCACCCCAGCTGGTTTAGTTTTTTTTCCCAACCTATCAGTCTCTCTCCCTTCTTCCCTTTCAGAAGGCAAAGGGCTTCATGGAGAGCTTCTGGCACTCATTTAACAGCTGATCCAGCCCTGAGCTTTGACACTAAGCTGTGACTTCCAGTGCAGCATCCAGCAGACATGCCAGTTTTGTCACTGAAAACAACAACAGTTTTGTCTCTGTTTTCTTCTACCCATCCCCAGTCCTGATACTATTGCCACTGTGAACCCAGTCCTCACCACTGCCCTCTGACAGCTGATGTTACTGCCTAATCCCTTTCTGAAAAGGCCTGAGTCCTACACTGCCTCTCTTCACTAACCCTGAGGTTAGCCAATAGCTAACTTCACAGCTGTTTCCCAGTTTGTTTTTGAGTATCCCAAGCGAGCCTGAGTCTCTTCTTCCCGAGAGGTTTAGAAAGACTGCCCTGGAGAAAGCTGAGCATCTTGGTGCAGTCTTTATAGTGCACTGCCAAGTGATGAAAGTTTAATACAAGCTACAGAAACAGTCCTCAGAGGGCTTGCCAGAACAGCAACACAAACACTCCTGCCTCTGGTCATGTTCTGCTCCTTGCAGTTTTCTCATGGATCACATTAATCTTTCACTACCTGCTGGCAGAGCTGCAGACATCAAGACTGTCCTCCTGAAAACCTTAATGACTCTGAGTTTATGCACTCAGGGGGAGGATGTTGATTTTCATTACCTCAGGTGGATGAGAAAGTTTATCTCCTGAACCAGACAATGATCTTGTGCATTTTAGGAAAAGCCTAAGTGAGGCTTATATAAAAATAGGACCATATCTAAAGCTGTGATATGGTCCCTCCTTCCCTTGGCTCTTCTGGCAGCTCTGTCCTGTATCACACAGTAGTTGAGGATATTCCATCTCTCTGCAACTACTTGAGAGGAAGTTGTAGTGAAGTGGGGGTTAGCCTCTTCTCCCAAGTAACAAACAAGAAAGATGAGAGCAAATGGGCTCAGATTGCACCACGGGAGGTTTAGGGTGGAAATCAGGAAACATTTCTGCATTGAAAGAGTGGTTAAGGCCTGGAACAGACTGCCTAGGGAAGTGGTAGAGTCACCATCCCTGAAAGTGTTCAAAAACCAGGTAGACCTGACACTAGACACATGATTTAGTGGTGGGTTTGGCAGTGCTGGGTTAACAATTGGACTCAAAGATCTCGGCAGTCTTTTCCAACCTTTAGGATTCTATGATTCCTACAACCTTATTTCCAGTCTGCTCACTTAAGATGTGTTTTACCTTGAATGAAAACAAACAAACCAACCCACCCCAGTTTGGAAAAGGATATTTACAACAGAAAAAGCAGCTGGGCTAAGAGTAGAGAGGAATTACTTCCCCACAGGACTGAAGTAGTTCCTTCACAAGATTCCACAACCCCTAAAGTACTGGCAGTAAAAATGATGTTTTTCTGTTGCTGTCTGAAAAGAATAAAGAATCATCTCTTAGCTCAGCCTTTGGACTTTCTTGTTCTTTTCACTAGTCAAGTTACATTTTCAGATTCTTTTCAGCCAGCAGCTGGTTCAAACAGCAGAGTTCTCATCTGGGAGAGGCTTTGTGGATTCACAACTCATACAGTTTTCTCCAGGCTTAAAAATCCCTGTTAGCAGAGTTTCCTTATCTGGAAGATGAGAGACATGAGAGTTTCTACTGCTTGTCTAAAACAGTCCAAGAAAGAATTCGGCAGAGAAGCTTTGCTGAAACACTATAGCATTGAAAACCATTAAAGCTCAAGCAGAGCAGACAAAATTGTCTGGAGTATAGATACCCCTGTAAATGAACAAGCTTTGCAATGGCTGGGCACAGCTCAAGGTTCTTTCCTTCTTTCAAGGAGACGCACCTGGAAAAACATAGACTTGTTTGTGCTCTCAGAGGAACAGCTCAGCGGAGAGCCTTCCCCGGAACCTATGCTCATCCTGCAGTGGTAACAAAAATGGCTTCAAGAGGTCACCGAGTACAAGCATGTCTGCAGCCAAAGCCAGTACAACCTATAGCTATGTGCTACCTTCCAGAAAAATGAACCAACAAAACCACCATAAAGCAGTTTTTACAGTAAATTTCTGTTTTCCTTAACAAGGAGCCTGGTTTGAGCAAGAGCAGAACCAGTTCTGTTCAGTGCTGTCACCTCCCAGCTCAGGCTCTGCTCACTGAGGCACTTTCTGAAGTTCAGGGCAGGTTTGCACTGCCAGGGGTTGCTTCTTGCAGGGAGAAACTGATGGGCAGAGTTCCTGCCAAGGGATGGGCTGCAGAAAACTTCCACCTTAGACTTGCTGCTCTACACACCAAGGGGTCTGCCATCAGCTGTGCCCCACCTTGGGGGACAGGAATCCAGGGTTGGTACATGTGGGGAGCAGCAAACAGGACAGCTGGTCCTCAACTGCCCAACAAGGGATTACATATCTTCAGTCACANACAAGGGATTACATCCCATGGATGGGATCTTCAGGCACAAGCTGAGGGATCACCAGGGTCCAGGCCTATCTTCACTGGCTGATGTCCCAGGAGGACTCTGTCCCTTCTGCCTTTGATCCTGTTCCCTGTGTTCCTGAATCCAGTTTCAGAATCCAGCTCCTCAATCCACGTCCCATCTACTGCTGAGTCCAGTCTGGGACTTGACCAGTGCCTGTCCCCAGTATGTGATGCCAATTGTGCCATCATTGCCATGAGGGAATTCATTTGGCTCTTGGTTTGTCTTTTTGTCTCTATTCCATGGGATTGTTCTTCTTTCCACCCCAGCTGGTTTAGTTTCTTTCCCAGCTCATCAGTCTCTCTGTCTTCTTCCCTTTCAGAAGGCAGAGGGCTTTCTGGAGAGCTTCTGCCACTCTGGTGGCTGACCCATTCTTGACTCTTGACAGAGCCCTGCAGTGTCATTGTATTCAGTACAGCAGCATTGGAAATGAGCTGTGATGACCAACATCAAAACTGCCCTATTATATTGTTTTGCTCTCTGTTATAGTTAGCATTTCTCTGTCCCTGCCTCCCGGTGCCCCTTTGCTACACAAGCTGCAGTGAGGCCAGAGTGGTGAGGGAAGAGGCAGCTCTTCCTCAGCTGTCATTTGTCCTGGCTTTGTCCCATTGCTGTTTGCTAGAGCTGCCTGCCATGCTGTGCTGAAACACCCCACAGGCACGTTTAGCAATATCCTGCTCTGCCATCTGGAGCAGACTTTCGCCGACTCCAGGCTGACACGCTTGAGTGCCCCATCTGCTCTGATGTCTCCGAAGTATAAATAGGTCAGAGACTGCCAGTTTATGGTAGCTTTAAAAGAGGGAAAAAAAAAAAAAAACAGCAATGCTTACTAAAACGGCCCACAGTAAAATGCCTGAAGGGTTTTGGCAGAGTCAAGCAGGCTTGAAGCAATCATCTGCATGTGGCACCTCTATTCAGGAGGTCTCCACAAGGTTCTAGGTTCTCTCTTCCAACAGATGAGTTGTACAGCCCTGTAAAACTGATAGGGATCAAACATCTATTTCCCACACACATCTAACAACGTGTGTGTCTCGTTCAAGGAGGCGTCACTCTTGGCTTTAGGAACACCATCAGTAACTGGGCTGCATTGTCACAAAGTACTTAACAGCAGAGAAGGCAAAAAGTTTCTTTTAATAATTCACCCAAATGACAGAACACGGGGAACAAGCAAGAAGACCAAGACCAGGCAGTAGTATCCTGCATTCTCTTCCTCAAATAGAATATGGAAATTTGTTAAAGTTAATCATAAAATAAGAATTAAAAAAGAAAAAGTGAGTAGTAGGTAAATTATTTACAGCTTTCATATTATCATGGAATGCTTTAGGCTGGAACGGACCTTTAAAGGTTATCCAGTGCAACCTCCCAGCAGTCAGCAGAGACATCTGCAACCAGGGCAGGTTGCTCAGATCCCCAGATATCCTGAATGACCTGTAATGATTCCAGGATGGGACACCTACCTGGCAAGGTGTTTCAGCCCCCATGTAGTTCACCACACTGCCTCCTATCCACACCCCTACTGAGTGAACATTATTCTGATTATGTCATAATCTTCTACAGCCTTGGACTTACTTTTAGGAAAAAGTTTGGGCCATCTCCTGCATCTCTTGTGTTCTATCCTAGAAAATACCTTACTTTTTCCCTCCCTTTTTTCTTTTCTGTTCTTGTATTCCCATGTTGAAATTATTCTGCACCATTAGCAGCACTCTTGATACAACCTAGCTAGATCTTCATGGAAAACAGTCTTAGGAGCTGCCATCTGGGTCTACTCATAAATTTAACTTCAAGTAAGTTTGCAATGGAAAATATTAAACTGTGAAGGTGAATTTGCTCAAAATATGAACATGTCAGCATGGGTTACAGGACTGTGCTAATTACTGACTTAAAATTACAGGCAGCCAAGAAGTTCAGGTTTACAGGAATACAGTTATGGAATCATAGAATGTTAGGAGCTGGAAAGGACATCATCCAGTCCAACTCTCCTGCCAGAGGAAGGTCAACTAGAGCAGGTCATGCAGGAATGCACTCAGGTGGATCTTAAAAGTCTCCAGAGAAGGAGACTCCACAATCTCTCCAGGCAGCCTTCTCCAGAGTTCCAGCACTATCAGAGTAAAATAGTTTCTCCTTATGTTGAGTTAGAATCTCCTGTATTCTAGATTGTACCTGTGATTCCTTGTCCTGTCACAGGACACCACCAAAAAGAGCCTGGCACCTTCATCTTGACACCCAGCCCTCAGATATCCTCAGATAAGATCCCCTCTTAGCCTTTTCCTTTCCAAACCAAATAGCCCCAGAAATCTCAATCTTTCTTCATAGGAAAGGTGTTCAAATCCATCACAGCTATTTGGTCCCTATTCATAGCTTTAAAACTCCTCCACCTTAGCAAGGCTCCCTGCACAGACTCATCTCCTCATCCTTCAAAGGATTTCTGTGATTGTCTCTGTTAGCAGACCTCAACACAGGGGTCGTCTCAAAAACATTAAGCAATAGGCTTGGGTCATCCTCTGGCTGAAACCCAATTTAGCATCTTAATGTGTATCAGGATGAGGAAAGAAATAATTGAAATGTTAGAGCTGATAAAAGAGATGTTAATTGTGACTCTTGTAGATACACTACTGGACTAATTGGCCTGCTGTCTAGCCTGCAGCTACCATCTCATCTATTTCAGCTATCTCCAAGTGCAAGTGAGATCTATTTTCTATGCATTGCTATTTGAATGAACATCTGTTGCTCAAAAACAAAAGTTATCAGAAACCACTGAATTATTATTTTAGTGGAAGTCTGGTTTGCTACTGCTTATGTTTAATAAGGGTCAAGATTTGCATTTCTATCAGACCCCTTTAAGCGACAGTCAGGAGCATACAAAAATGTGAAAGGATCAATACAACCTAACCTACATCCAACAGGTTCCAAAATGGATGTTAAAAGCTGGCTTCTGTCCACATTGTTCTTGCACAATAGAATCTCCTTAGCTACTCCTCATTGACAACAAAGTCAATTCTAAAATACATGTATTTGACCACCTGTGGTTAACTGTTTGGAGAAAACATTGAGGCAAATAGGATTTTAATTTTTTTTTTTCTAGTTACCATCTATGGCTGCAGAAAGAAAGCACTAAATGGCTTAATATACCTTTGCCAGTCAGTGACTAAACCATGACAAGGTAACAGTTGTTAAAAGATCTTTCCTCTGATCAAACCCAGCTAGATCTCTGTCAAAGGCAGTAGGTTTTTTACCAGCAGCTCAGGTACTTATGCACTTAATTTAGATTCTATGCTCTCTTTCAAGGCAGTTCCTCTTAAATAACTTCCTAAAGAGTGGGGATTCATCATATGTGGGGTACAATCCATAAAGGGCAGGCACAGTAGGGACACTGGCCCTGCAAAGAGACAAGCTGCTGGTGAGCTTCTCTGGCCACTGCAGTGGCATATTTTGCCTCTTGTCAAGGAGATGTGGCTACAGGCACAAAGCCAATGAACTATGTGGAGCAGTGACTAAAAGCAAGCTGAATTCAAACTAGGGAATATTTCACATGACTAAGTACTATTTCAGTAGGAAAAGAAACCCTTAACAAGAAGCCCCCAAACCCACTTGTCCCTGCTGTAGTACAAGTCCATTGCAGAACATGGCTGCTCTGCAGTACAAAGGGGGAAAGGAGCATTGTGGCCATGTTGGGACTCAGCTGAGTTAACATCACTTTGTAAGGGCCCATTTCCCAGGGAGGATGCACACACTGCTATCACATGCAAAAAAAAAATGNCAAACCACAAAAAAAAAAAAAAAAAAAAAAAAAAAGAGGGAAAAGGAAACCAATTAAAAAACCCTGGACTGCAGTGTTTGCATTGAAACCAGCCTTCTCATCACCAACCCTTTGTCATTTCTGCTTGCAGTAGTAACCAGACATCTTTACTGGCTCACTATGTTGGCTGAAGAAGAGCAAGTCACACCTGCCTAAGAGGAAAAAACAATGGAAATAAAGAAGAAAACTAAGAAATAACGATGAAAAAGAAAAACAAATACAAATTGTAAATGTACATATATACCAAGCATGAGGCCTTTCAGCAAATTCTCCATGGGATGTGTTCCTGTGTGACCTGAGCTAGATTTTATGGTCTGCTCGGCAGGGGCTTGGACTTGATGATCCACGGAGGTCCCTTCCAACCCCTATCATCCTGTAATTCAGTATCCTGTAATTCAGTATCCTGTAATTCAGTGTACATTTCTTAACCAAAGCAGGTGTATTCAGCTGGATAGAACAGTGTTGAAAACCCAACAGGTGACACTGTCAAGAAATGGACATTGCCTGGTTTGTGATTTCCCTTCCTAGTTTGACTCCATTTGTAATTTAAGCAGAGACAAAAAGCTTTCTGATCTCTACAACTGGTTAGGGATGCTGGGAGAGATGAAAAGACATTTCTAAAACACCTGGGGCTGTTTAGCCTCGCGCCGAGAAGACTAACAGGAGACCTTATTAATGTTTACAATTTTACTAATGTTTACAAATTTACTAATCTTTCCAATTTTGTTTTGGTTTCTCCCTAACAGCCTAAGTCAACATCACTCTGTCTTGGCTGAGTTTGCAAGGGTTCCTACCTAGCCTTTTACAGTACACCTCAAGCCATTCACCTTGGACTGGACAGTCTCCTTACACACTCATCCTAGCTTTAAAAGCCACTGATCCCAGGGCAGACCTGCATGCCAGGTTCACTTAGGGCTTTTCTTTCCTCACAAGCTGGAGGAAACATTCCTTTCTGTGAAGTCTTTTTCTGCTTTGTGCCTTGATGCAAAGCCCCTGGACTGTCTGATGTGCTTTGCAGTTCTTTGGCGTTTTGCAGGGTGAATGACAATGATCCTTGGCTCTTGCCTTGTGCTGCACATCCTGTCTGCCTCACAAAAAAAGAGCTCTAAAGGGCCTTGAACTGCAAGAGAAAAGTATCTGGTGAAAACATAGACAACTTCAACATTTTTCCTGTTTACCATAGGGCCTCTCCAGAAAAGCTAACATTTGCTGAGCTTCTCCAAGCAAGGCTTTTAGCAGAACTAAGACACTAAACACTGAGTTAATTGTCAAGCCAATTCTAGCCGCACTAGAGGACAAACTCTGAAATGACAACTCTCCAAAGTAAAGGTGACATTAGCTGAGTGAAAAGCCACTGCAGATATTATTCTAATGCATGTCAGAGTAATAGGTAGGGTTAGGAAGTGTGGGTTAGATGGGTGGATTGAAAACTGCTTAACCAGCAGAGCTCAGAAGGTTGGTATTGGAAGCGCAGAATCGAGCTGAAGGTAGGTAATCTAGTTGAAGTAGGTAACTGTTCCCTGTGGTCAGGAGTGGGTCCAGTCTTGGTCATTATCTGCATCAATGATCTGAATGAAGGGATGGAATGTAGTCTCAGCTGTCTGCTGATAATACAAACTGTTGGTTGTGAAGGGTTGGCACGGTGGAAAGAAGCTCTGCAGAGAAGAACCTAGGTGTCCTGGTGAAAAGCAAGTTCCTCATGAGCCAGTAATGTGCTCTTCTGCCCAAGAAAGCCAATGACATCCTGGGGTGCATTAGGAAGAGTGTAGTCAGCTGGCTGAGGGAGGTTATCCTCCCTTCCTACTCTGTCCTAATGAGGCCACCTCTGGAGTACTAAGTCCAGTTCAGGGTTCCTCAGTTCACAGATTTACAGATCAGGAGACACAGGGAACTTCAGGAGAGAGTCCAGCAGAGGCTACAAAGATGCTGAGGGGCCTGGAGCATCTCTATGAGGAGAAAAGGCTGAGAGATCTGGGGCTGTTGAGCCTGGAGAAGAGCAGACAGGGGCGATCTTATAAATGCTTAGCAATATCTAAAGGGCAGGGCCCAAGAAGATGGGGCCAGTGGTGCTCAGTGACAGGAAAAAAGACAATGGACACAAACTAGAACTCAGGAGGTTCCATGTGAGCAGGAGGAGAAATGTCTTTGTGTGAAAGTGCTGGAGCCCTGGAGCAGGCTGCCCAGAGAGGCTGTGGGGTCTCACTCTCTGGAGAGATTCCAAACCCACCTGGACATTGTGATCCTGGGCAAGCTGCTGTGGGTGCACCTGCTTTAATAGTCCCTTCCAACCCCTACTATGCTGGGATTCTGTGATATGCACAGTAAGATTCCAAACTGTTTTTGGCAAGAAGAGTCAAAAGAGGTTAAGAACTGCTTTTATTGTTGTTGCTGTTGCAGTGGTGATCACTTTTAACCCTGCATTTCAGTCAGGTGTTCTGCTGCTGGAGTTTTGCATGTTTTCAATCCCCATCACAAACTGTCTCTAGAAAGCAGACATCAAAATGATAGGCAGCAGTCTCTGTGCTGAGAAGAAAACACTCACTGCACCATGCAGTGTATAAAGATTTATCTTGGTGATGCATTTTGAGGAATCCAAATCTCAGCTCACTCATTTCCTTGAAAGGAAAACTAACAACTTCTTCCTGACCAGAATATCAGGTGACTGCAGTGTGGGAGGTTGAATTCACTTAATAACAAGAAGAATATCCTGCTCTTCTAAGGGGTAGCATTTGCGTTCTGAAAAGAAAGCTCTCCAAGCTATATTTGTGTCTTTTAATTCTTCAATCCATGGTGTGGACAGGTGGACTCTGCTGGGTTAAAAACTGGCTGATGACCAGGCCCAAAGAGTTGTGTAAATAAATTCAATCCAGTTGGTGGCTAGTTACAAGTGCTGTCCCCCAGGCCTCAGCATTGGACCCAGTTCCTTTTAACATCTTCATCAATGATCTGGACAAAGGAATTGAGGTACTCTCACCAAGTCCACAGGTGACACTAAACTGAGCAGGAGCGTTGATCTGCAAGGGTTCCACAGAGGGATCTGGACAGGTTTTATCGATGGGCAGAGGCCAACAAGATAAGGCTTAACAAAACCAAGTGCTGGGTC
>WBNM01042309.1:108-37644 GCA_013399055.1 Ramphastos sulfuratus | reverse complement strand
TGGGGAGCCCAGAACTGGAGATGGTACTCCAGATCCTAACACTGCTTTTTTGCAGGCTAGCCCATACATATTTCAAAACAAATAACAACCTCCGCCACCATACCNCAAAAAAACCCCCCCCCCCAAACCAAAAAAAAAAAAAAAAAAAAAAAAAAAAAAAAAAAGGAATTAAATTATATACACAGTTCGGTTGAGCAAAGCTCCTAACTTCAGACCAGCTGGCACTCACTGCTGGTGGTTATTCTCCCCATGCTTCTTATGGCAAGCAAGGATTCTGCTGCAGTGGCCACATGCTTTGTGATATGGTTTCATCTTTGAGATGCACTGTAAAACCAGGTACAGTTTGGACACTCCTACAATTAAAGTTCCCACAGCCCCAATCCTCATTCCAAACCTCTAGGCGCAAACACAACTAAGATTTGCAAGGATACATGAAGTGAAATCTAGAAAAAAAAATGTGTCTGCCCAGGATAGTAATGCAAAAAATGTTATCTTAAGCCTCAAATGCAAGGCAAACTTTCTTGCAAAAGGAAACATGATGTTTTGTACAGGTAAAAGTAGCAGGGCAAGCACTTCACAAAGCATAAACACACAGTTATTAGTTCCCTGAATTTAATGGAAAGTACTGCCACATATTGCCTAAAATTGCAGCCATCTGTTCAGAACATCTATAATGGGAAAACACAGATGAGAAAGAAACCCAACAATAAAATATTTCTTGCAAGGGCATAACTGAGAACAGGATTTCTTTAGGAGCAGGACTTCTTTAAGAGCATTCTCTTTCTGGAGCCAACAGTGCGGTCTTTGCTTGTGTTGTAACACAGGCGGCACAGAGAATACACCATCAGAAAAATGACCACACATCTTCTGATCACAGCAACAGGAAATTCAATTATATACACAGTTTGGCTGAGCAAAGCTCCTAACTTCAGACCAGTTGTTGCTCACTGTGATTATTCTCCCCATGCTCATTGGCAAGAGTGAAGTTTCTCCCGGGGCAAAGAAGAAGGGAAAAGTGGGACACAGGACAATTACATTTCTGTTGCTGAAACATTTACTGCTTTAAGGCGTCTACTTTAGATGCTTGCTAGAAGAAGTAGATGCCTGGCAGAAGGTGTTGGTTTATGGCGGAAATAGCTATATCATATTTGGATGTTTGGAACAGGTTCTTTACCATAAGGGTAGTGGAACACTGGAACAGGTTGCCCAGGGAGGTGCTTTGGGCCCCATCCCTGGAGATATTCAAGGTGAGGTTCAACAGGGCTTTGGGTAACCTGATCTAGTTGAGGATGTCTCTGCCGACCACTCTCTCAATCTACAAACAGGAACTTTTTGGACAGAAAAGTAGCCCAACAGCTGTTTGCTAATAATTCAAACATTATAGTTGCATATTTTGTCCTCCACACTTTGACACCTTTGATTAACTGCACAGATTTTAAAGGGTTTTAAGAACAGGTAAGTTAAGTGATGAGTAAGAAGTCTCTGCTTACTGGACTTGCCAAGGAACTCATTCTCTAGAGTTCTGGCATAGTTATTTCATTTCAGAGTTCAAGCAAAATACATTTTTCACCATGTCATTCATTGTGGTTTGGAAAAATAACCAGAAGAGACATTTAGTGTTATCCATTTTAAGGAGTTTAGCATGTTTCTGTACTAATTTAGTACATGCTTGTACAAACCTTTTCAGGCTCTCTTTTTACCATATGCTGTGAATACATTAAAAATCTATTGTACATACTCAGTATTTCCTCACTGTGGCATTTTGGACATAATTATAGCTGCTTTCAAAACAGACAAAAAACATGTTTAAAAATTAAACATAAAATTAAGAAAAAAAAAAACAAACCACAAAACCCCCTCTTCTAAAGCTACATGATTCACAGATTGCATTGGGTTGGAAGGGACCTTCAAAAGTCATCTTATACAACCCCCCCTGCAGTCAGCAGGGACACCTCTAACTACATCGGGCTGCCTTCAATGTCTGATCTTGAATGTCTCCAGGGATAGGGCCTCAACCACATCCCTGGGCAACCTGTTCCAGTCCTCTGACATTTCTGTATTGTGTATTCCCAGCCTGAGAGAACAAAAGTTTTCAAGGAATATGGAGAAAGGAATAATTCTGAGATCCTAAGAAGTTTAAAACTGCAGCTATGAGTAGGCTTGGGAATGTTGGTGTGAAACAAGGCTAGCCATAAAAGAAGTTACAGCTCAGTTAAAAGAAAATTTACATCTTGCTTGTACTTAAATGTGGACTACTTTCATTTCCGTTAGAACATTAAAATAAAACCGAAAGGTTCTGATTCTAATTAGGTGGGTTTGAGGGGGTTTTTTTTTGTTTTGTTTGGGTTTTTTAGTCTGTTTGGGGTTTTTTGCTTGTTTGCTTTCTTGTTCTTTTTCTCTGCTCTAGCATTTTCTTAGGAGAATGACCTGGGAAAATGAAAATGGCCTGAAGTGGCATCAAGAGAGGTTTAGATTTTATATTAGGAAGTTTTCAAGACACAGACATGAAGAAAGAAGTGGCCCCTAAGAAAAAAACAAAAAGTCATAGCCTTAAAAGAGGGCAAAAATCCAAAGACACCTGCAGGGATGATTCCAAATGGAAGGTGAGACAAAATCTGAGGCCATCTCAAGGAACAGAGGACTGCAGAGAGAGTTAGCAGCTCATGCAATCACAGACAATCATTCAACAGACAACTAATTAGTTCAGTAGAGTCCAGAGTACACTGGCAGTGAGTGCTTGCTCTGCTCCACAGGCCATAAACGTGACATGCTGATCCGTGTGATCATGGCAGAAAGGAGCAAAAGTCATAACTCTAAACTGCTCCAGGAAGAACAGCAAGGTCAAGGGCACCGCCAGTGGCTGAGGCTCCTGCAACGGCAGGAAATGTGTTAATGAACCTGCAAGCAGCATACGCCAGCTGGGGACTCAGAGCAAGGCAATAAACCACAAACAGCAGCGTGTTAGACACTGGCGTTTTGGCCCTAACCAAATCCTCTGTGTAATCATGACTGCCTCCTTACAAGACAGAATTAGATGCCTGAACCCCAGTGATGCACTACATGCAACTCCAAAAGGAACCAGAGAAGCTCCACAAAATCTCCTCCACAGTCAGGAATACCAAGACTGCATTAGTATTAGACGAACATAAAGTAAACACATCAATGGTTCTGCTGCCTTTCAAAACCCATTGCCTAAGTCAACACAGATAAGGATCCCTATCACAGATATGCTGGGTTATTTTTTTTTTCACTCATAGAAATTTTCTAATCCATTATAAATGTGGTTTGTGCAAGATTGATAACGTAAAGTAATTCATGCTCTACCACAAACTAGGTGGCCATTCCAAACAACACTGTTCAGGTGGATTAGAAGCTTTCAGTTTCTATCCTGTGTTTACTTGTAACCAGCTCACTTACAATTCCTCCAACATGTAAGTGAAAATTTAAAAACCACAATGGAAAGAGGTCAAACCACTCTTTACACAGCATTTGGATGATCTAGGTAATGTGTTGTTTGCTGTCCCACTGATTACGACACTGTTTTAATCCTCACTTTTTAAATATAAGGAGAAAATATAAAGGAGAAAATTCAAGTGTTAGGTTGAAGTCAGATTCCTTTAACGTACTTCACAGGAATTACTAACAAGAGCTGAGGGGGATTTTTCTCCAATCGATGCTGCAGTACAGTGTCCGCAAACTGTAGGGCACGTAAAATAACTTTAACTGTGAAGAAAGACTGGAAGAGTTGTGTTTGACATAGAAAAAATTAGCCTGAAAGAAATAAAAAGTACTTCTTAGGATGCAGGCAACGACTGCAAAGAAGATATCAGTAAGTTCAGTCACAGGGACCAGGAAACATTCAGCTTTATTTGCAACAAAAGACAGTTCAGGCTGATACCAGGAAAATCATTGATTACACGAATCAAATAAGCACCACAACAGGTTAATTCAGGACATCACAAAGTCTTTTAATACTGGAGAATTTTCAAAAACACTCACAAAATGGTTTGGGTTGGAAAGGACCTTTAAAAGTTGTTTAGTCCAACCTCCCTGCAGTAAGCAGAGACATCTTCAAATAGAACGAGTTGCTCAGTGCCCCATCTAACCTGACTTGGAATGGTTCCAGGGATAGAGCTTCTATAAGCATCTGGACAACCTATACTTGTGTCTCACCATCCTTCTCTCTAGTCTTAATTTCCCTTTTTTTAGTTTAAAATCATCACCCTTGTCCTCTCACAACAAGCCCTGCTAAGAAGTCTGTCCCCATTTTTCTTATGGGCTCTTTTAAGTACTGAAAAATGACATTAAAGTCTCCCTGGAGCCTTCTCTTCTCCAGGCTGAACAACTTCAACTCTCTCAGCCCGTCCTCACAGCAGAGAGGTTCCAGCCCTCTATCATTTTGTCGCCTCCTCTGGACCTGCTCAAACAGATCCATGTCCTTCTGCTGAGTTCTCAAGAGCTAGAGACAGCACTGGCAGTTGAGGTGTCGCCAGAGCAGAACAGAGGGACAGAACACCCTCCTGAAGCTGGATCCATCTGTCGAATACAGCTTAAATATATCTCTTTACAAGGGAAACATCTATCTGAAAGGTCTTCCTCAACCCTCTGTTTTTATCATTTTAAGGTGCAACTCATTTTACCCTAAATCCAACCACAGCTGTGCTTTGCACAGCACACTTCGAATGTCATAATAGTATATGGAATGTGCCCATAAAATGGAAATTTTCAACAATTAACCAAGACAGCCCATCATCCTAAATTTAATGTGCATTGCTCCAGCAGCAACCCTGAGCTTTCTTCTGCTTTGATGGATGTAAACTCAGGTTCAAGTTTATTATTACAATGAATATTCTAAATAGCGACAAATGTCCAAAATTTTTCCAGACCAAGTTTTCCCTGCAGACAGGAAGGTTATCCATTGACTTTCCTGGCCTAAAACAGCACAGACTATGGTTCCTAGCCTAAGGAGGATATGGAGGCTGTCAGCATCAGTGAGAAGTCACAGCTGACATCTCAACCCAAACAGTCTCTCCTTTTTCATCCAGACTTCCTGACAGTACTCCATGAAGCACATCCATCACTAATCTATACAAAACAAGTTGGGCTGCCCAACAGCAGATATTTTAAAGTAGCTCCTAGGCTTTTTACTATCCTTAGTCTATCCATAAAACCTTACTAGTGCAGAGGATTTTAAACAAAATAAAAATAAATGGATAACTACATGAGCCATCTCACACTGCTGCACAAGCAGCATGAGTGTGCCATTCAGTGACTACCATCAATGACTTGCTACATTTTACAGAAAAATAGTTATTGTTCCATCCATGTGTTTGTGTGTAACTACTAAACTTCACAGAATCCCAGCATGGGAAGGGTTGGAAGAAACCTCTGGTGATCATCTTAGTCCAACCCCTCTGCTAAAGCAGGGTCACCTACAGCACGTTGCCCAGGATCACATGCCAAGCCAGTTTGGAATCTCTCCAGAGAAGGAGACTCCACAAACTTTCTGGGGTTTAGTGCTCTGTCATCCTCACAGGAAATGAGCTTTTCCTTATGTTTAGGTGGAACTTCCTGTGTTCCAGCTTGTGCCTAGTGCCCCTTGTACGTGTGCCTTTATTACTCCTGTGTATTCACTACGAATAAATAAATCAATGTTATGTACACCTCATAACTCTTAAATACAAGGTATATCAGCATGGTAAACTGAAGAAAATCAAAAAAGATGCCCAAAATCAAAGAAAATAGTAAACAGCTGGTTAAATAATTAGTTTTAATTGACTACAAAAATATCAGTTCATAGGAGGAAGTGCCTGTTTACAAAACTGAAGACTTCCACAAGAAGAAAGCAGCTGGCAACCTTTCCACAACTCTTCCTTTTACAGTCGACTAGAAGATGGCAGCACACACTCCAGAGAAGAGAGGGGATATTCCCAGAATCACAGAATGTCAGGGGTGGAAGGGACCTCAAAAACTCATCCAGTCCAACCTCCTGCCAGAGCAGGATCACCTACTGCAGATCACACAGGAATGCATCCAGGTGGGTTCTGAATATGTCCAGAGAGGGAGACTTCACAACCCCCCTGGGCAGCCTGTTCCAGTGTTCTATCACCCTCACAGTGAAATTTTTTTTCCTCATGTTTCCATGGAACTTCCTATACCTCAACTTCCACCCATTGCCCCTTGTCCTGTCATTTGTCATCCCCAAGCAGAGCCTGGCTCCATGCTGTTAGTACTCACCCTTTACACATTTCTTAATATGAATGAGGTCACCTCTCAGTCTCCTCCATGCTAAAGAGCCCCAGCTCCCTCAGTCTCTCCTTGTAAGGAAGACGTTCCACTCCATCATCTTTGTGGCTCTGTTCTGGACTTTTTCAAGCAGTTCCCTGTCCTTGCACTGGGGGTCCCAAAACTGGACACAGTACTCCAGGTGCAGCCTCACCAGGGCAGCATAGAGGGGGAGAACCTCTCTCAACCTACTAGACATATTCCTTACCTACATTGCAGCTTTCTTCACCAGTGCATTGAGTACACTCAATTTACAGTAAATCCAAGCTCCTTTTTTTTCCTCTATTTAAACTGGATTATTTTATTTGCAGTCTTGAATTCTGAGGGACAGATTAGTCTCACACTTCAGAGTCAATGGGGCAGTAGCTGTACTGTGATGCCTTCTTATACCTTAGACCTTCCTTCTCATACAGAACATCTCTGAGTTGTGGAATTGTATTGGTTGAGAGTAAATTCCATATTTTGGTGCAGAAACCACCTGGGCACCTCAAAGACAAAAAAGGTCTCTAGATGAATCAGCAGCTTCCAAGCTTGCCCTATTAATGAGGTTCTCTGACAGCTTCTATCATAAGACTCTGCTTGTGCCTTTGCCAAGTGTTAGCTGCTGGGCAGAAATTTTCTGTGCTAGCAGTCACGTCAGACTGAGCTTTTTGGATAATTCAGCCAAAACAGGTCATTTCTGTGAACAAAGAGGAAAATAAATGACTCTGCTTGGTTTAATGTGTTCTATGACATCATCTTGAAAACAAATAAAAACTCATGAACATCACATAGCCAAGTCTGAGCATCCACACGGTTTAAATCAAGTTTTAGAAGTCTGCAGGGCAATCAAACTTTACTATAATGGGATCCATCTGCTATCCAGGTGAAAATCTTCCAGAATTAGTCAATTTTCCAAGCCTATTCTTTTTGAAGAGAAGTCAAGGAGGAGAAGAATGTTGCACCTGCTTGGTAAATGCTTCCCTTCCCCAACTGGAATGCTTCAACCCATAAGAAATTCTTTATTCCGCAAACTGCAGTTCCCCTTGATTTAAGGCCAGGAAAGTCTAGAACAGAGAAATGTTCCCAGTGTTACTTATGCAAGGTCCAGGCATTGTGGAGTGGCATCATCAAAATGCAGAACAGCAGCAGGGTCTGCTAAGAGAGAGAGAACTCAGACCAGCTGAAAAGTGAAAAGGGCACCTAGAGCTGGTAACTGTGGACGACAGAGCAGCCAGGCACAGTGTCTGGACCTCAGAACTTGGTCAAAGCAGAAGACAAACTATTCATGTAAGGAGACTGATGCCAAGGAAAATCTGAGTGATAACGAATCTGACAAACTACAAACCTGGGACTGAAGGGAATCTTGGTAAGCACTGAATATTATCTGAGAGAGGTCCTGTGAGAATGAACTAATTGATGGCATCCACAGATACTGTCATAGTGGAGGAAGTAGAAACAATGGATTTTGGTTGTGCTGAAATGACTGCAGTTGAGATTAGCATGGGAGAGAAGTAAGAATGAAACGTGGTTAAATCGGGAAAGGAGCAGAGAAAGATGTGACAAGAGAAGAATCCCGTGGAAGTGCCCATGCTCACTGTTACCTACCTTCACAGATGCTCACATTGTTGCAACTTGGTACTCCTCTACAGCTAACAGAAAGCATCTCCTCCACAACCCAAAGTGCTGATCTACACTGAGGGCACTATAGACTGGTTTGGGTTGGAAGGGACCTTTAAAGGTTATCTAGTCCAACCCCCCTGCACTAAGCAGGTACATCTTTAACCAGATCCAATTGCTCAGAGCACTCACCAACCTGACTTGAAATGTTTCCACCTTTCTAGGCAACCTGGCCCAGTGTTCCACCACTTTCAGTATAAAAACGTCTTCCTTCTGCCCAGTCTCAATCTCCTCTCTTTTAAAGTCATCAGACCTTGTCCTGTCACAACAGATCCTGCTAAAAAGTCTGTTCTCATCTTTCTTATTGACCTCTTTAAGTACTGAAAAGCCACAATAAGGTCTCCCTGTAGCCTTCTCTAACATCAATTTAGAATATTGTGTATAGGATGCACAATAGATCCAGACCTTTCCTGATGGTTTGAGTCAAGCTGACATAAAATAACCTAGCATGCTTGTGCTGGCTTAAGGCTGATTGGAATACTCTAATGAGATAAATTAGAGCATTGGTTGTAAAAGAGAAAATAATGATAAAGTCTATATCATTCATTAGTTTGCTAAAAGGGATAAAAAGCCCAAGTACAAGCAATTCTTCCCTCTCTGCTTCTGAGCACTTGCTCCCTTCGCTTCTCCTTCGCCCCACTTTAATAGGTTCCATTAACCTTAGCTAACAGATACCAGGTAAACCTTGCTGGTTGTTTTCTGTCTTGGAGAGATAGAGGGAGGTGTTGGGCCACTTCTGGGCTTCTTTGTCCAGGAGGGAAGTTTGGATTTATGTACTATTTCTAAATTGTATATAATTGTAAATCTGTTGTGCATATATGCTTGTAAATGTAGCTTTGCTTTATCTTACTTCAAGTCCTTCTGAGCTGGTCTGGTAAATTTCAGCTGGGGGTGGAGGGAGAAGTTCCCAACCCACTACACATGCCTCATAACCTCACAACAAGAAAACATCTAGGAAGCCACACACCAGAACTAGTAAGACACAGAAGCAAGGCACTCTTCTACACTGAGTTCTACTACAACTGACTTCAGTTACCCTGGTACCAGCATCCCTCACAAATCTGTTTTGTGATGCAACCTGCAACTAAATGACAAGGCCCTGGTTTTCCCAGCAGGATTCCTTCCTCATGCTCAACACCAAACTGACTTCCTCTGGGAACAAACAAGTGTTATACTGGGAGGGATACTTGTTTCTAGGATTCTTGACTCCTCTCTTCCAAAGCTGCAGCGAGTAAGTTCATGAACTGCAGAAATTGTTCAAGCAAGTGAACATTGCTTAAAAGCAAACCAGACCCGAAACCCCACGATCTCTACTGATTTCACAGGACTTCACAGAACCTTGGAACAGGCTTTACAGAGAGGTTGTGGAGTCTCCTTCTAAGGGGACTTTCAAAACCTGCCTGGATGCATTCTTGTGTGGCCTGCCCAAGGTGATCCTGCTTTGATAGGGGCATTGGACCTGATGATTTCTGGAGGTCACTTCCAATCCCTAACATTCTATGACTATGATCCAGACACAGAGAATTTGAGATTCCCAGTCAGCAGAACAAATCCAATAATCTGCCTTGCAAATCCTAACTACAACCTTACTGACAGTGTAGGGCTACCAAGCAGTTACATCAGGTTAGATCCCAGGTCTGACAATTTTATTTCCCCTTCCCCCACCACTTATTTTCCTGCAGAGATTTCCACAGCTGTGTAAGGCAAATGCATGTGATGCTTGAAGGTGAATTCTGAAACATTTAATGAAACATTACACAAGTGTTCAGCATGACAAGTTAAGTAACACTAACTTAAAAGCCAAATATATATTTGGTGTGCTGTAGCTCAGGGTCTGCTTTATAATAGCTTGATTTATCATTTGAAAAACAAGATTTTAAAAATAGATGCTATGCTGGGTCAGGAGTTAACTTCCAATGGAATGAAAGTAGATTGCTCTAGCACTCATTTCTATTTGCTTTATTCCACCCTTATTCCAGCCTCTTCTCCTTGATAAGTGACAAGACCAAACAAAATGGTTACAGGCTGCACCAAGAAAGGTTTAGGCTGGATATTAGGAAATTAGGGACTATTTACAAGGTCTTGCAATGACAAGACAAGGGGCAATGGGTTTAAACTGGCAGAGGGGAGATTTAGACTGGATGTTAGGAGGAAGTTCTTTACAGTGAGGGTGGTGAGACACTGGAACGGGTTGCCCAGGGAGGTTGTGGCTGCTCCCTCCCTGGAGGTGTTCAAGGCCAGGTTGGATGAGGCCTTGAGTGACCTGTTCTAGTGGGAGGTGTCCCTGCCTATGGCAGGGGGTTGGAACTAGATGATCCTTGAGGTCCTTTCCAATCCTACCATTCTATGATTCTATATATTTATTTACTGAAAGGATTATCAGACATTGGAATGGTCTGCCCAGGATAGTGGTGGGGCAGCACCCCTGGAGGAGTTCAAGCAGCGTGTGGACCTGGCACTTAGGGACACTGTTTAGTGTGGACCCTTCAGAGCTGGGTTGAAGGTTGGACTGGATGATCTCCAAGGTCTCTTCCAACCAGACACATTCTGTGATTCTGTGATATTTTATTAAAGAAGAACTAAACCCTGAGACCTAAAAATTAACAAAAGTGGGGACTGATGTGTAGCTGCATAAACATATCTGCCCTGCTCTTCCTACACTTCACATCTTCACAGAAATTCCTTGTGTTTCAAACATGAAAGGCAAACATGGCACTGTGTATGAACATGTTCCTGGTGTTCAGAAAAGGTTAGCAGAAAGATCTGTAGGAACATGAGGACAAGAGGAAATGGCCTCAGGCTGCACCAAGGGAGGTTTAGGTTGGATAGCAGAAGAAAATTCCTCAGTGAAAGGATTCTAAAACACTGGAACAGGCTCCACAGGCACATGGTTGAATCCTCATGCCTGGAGGTGTTTAAAAGACACAGAGATGTGGTGCTGCAGGACATGGTTTAGCACCAGACTTGGTAGAGTTAGGCTGGACTCGATCTTAAAGGTCTTTTCCAACCAAAATGATTCTACAATTCTCTAAAACATAACCTGATTTTGCTCTGCTTTTTGGTAAAGGAGAAGGTACATTAAAGGAAAATTCTGCTTTCTGTAGGAAATCTTTTAAAAATTGGTGGTGTTTTTGGGTGGTTTGCTGCAATTGCAGAAGATAGGTTAATGCAGCCACTGGCTAACCCCTGCACTGGGCCTTCAAGGTGCACTAAGGAGAAGCAAGGTATAAGAGGTAGCTTAAATATATCATTTATTAGGTAACATTGTAATATACTTGGCCATCAACTCTCAGCGCACCGCTGTCAAGGCTCATTGGCCCCTGTAAAACAACAACCAACTCTAAGAAGTTTTGTTTGGTTAGAAACTATGTAAGAAAAAAGTGGATTAAAAATTAAAAGATTTAGTATTTTTTTTTTAAATCTGGAGTTATTTTCTTTAACCAGGTTTGAAGAGAAAAGAATGCTTCAGTTTGCTTCAAGTCACATTAATAAAAACATTAAAGTAGAACACATTTCCCGCACCCAGGATAAGTAATTGAGGATCACAAGTTCAGGAGTTCATGACTTAAGTCCTCCTTTGGATGCAAAGACCAACATTTCATCATGTTTCCTTCTTAACTCCTTACTATTCCCTTATGGAATTCACAGTCTAAGCAACAAAGAACTTTGGCTCTGATGAAAATAAATCTGTCCCATTAAAAAACAGACATTAACCCCAGCTCTTAACTTGGAGGACTATTAGCAACTACTCCCTTGCCAAATATAACCATAAAGTTTGAAATTATTCAGACTTTGTATAAATTATTGCTTTTTTAAAGTGACATTCTGAAAGATAAAGAAGATGGACCTGTCACAGTAGACATGTAGACCAAAGATAAGTCTCTCCTCTTGAAAAGGAGGACGACCAATACCATTCATTCAAGAACTGACAAAAACATAGCACTTGATCCACTACAGATTTACACAGGGCCCTGTAAACACATAGTAATGCCCAAACCAGCAAACCCTGCTTTCTTCATAGTAATTTTGATTCTCTTTCTCCATGAGAGACTTTCAGCCACATTTTCAAAATACAATAAAAGATTAGTACAGCAGAAGAGTCTCCCATGGTGGCCATCGAAGCATTGGGTTAACAGCTGGACTCCATGATCTTAGAGGTCTTTTCCAACCTTCATGAAGTAGAAATGTACCTTCATGCTGCTCACTGGATATGGCTCCTGGACTTACTTTGAAAACTTGAATTTGGTAGCAATGTCAATAACACCTTTCTCATGTAGTTTATGAAAGGACACCACCACAGTTTAGAATCATAGAATAATATTGGTTGAAAGAGACCTTTAAAATCATCAACTCCAACCATCAACCCAGCACCAGCAGGTCACCACTAAACCATGTTCCTCAACATCGCATCCACAAGTCTTTTAAATCCCTCCAAGGATGGTGACTCCACCATTCCCCTAGGCAGCCTATTCCATGGCTTGAAAATCCTTTTGAGGATGAAACTCTTCCTGATGTCCAACCTAAACCTCTCCTGGTGCAATTTGAAGCCGTTTCCTCTTGTCCTCTCATCTGTTATTTGGGAGAAGAAACCAACCCCCATCTCAGTCTGGCCTCTTTTCAGGTAGCTGTAGAGAGCAAGGAGGTCTCCCCTCAGTCTCCTTTTCTCCAGACTAACCAACTTCAATTCCCTCAGCCACTCCTCCCAAGACCTGTTCTCTAGACCCTTCACCAGCTTTGTTGCCCTTCTTTGGACCTGCTCATGCACCTCAATGTCTTTCTTGTAGAGAAACACCCAAAACTGAACACATTATTCAAAGAGCAGCCTCCAACGTGACCAATACAGGGGGATAATCACTGCCATGGTTCTGCTGGCTGTATTCTTTCTAATACAGGCCAGGATGCTGTTGGCCTCCTTGGCTACCTGGGCACACTGCTGGCCCATATGACAGCTGTTGACAAATACTAACTTGTGGTAGAAGGTAGAGCAGTCAAAAAAGCTGCCTAGTTTCAGAGGGGACTTCTCAGCAGTTCTCATTCCCTGCTGCCTCAGGTCCCCCTTGACCTTTTAGAAATCCTCTTAACACCTACCCATACACACTACTCCAGACAAGGCTGTTGCAATCCTTAAGCCTTTGGTTTTGCATCACTGGTGCTGGGTGCCCAAGAACATAAAATGATTTCAGGGCCTTCTTGCAATATTCAAGCTGTTAGAGAAGACCTACTTCTCCTTCAGCTGTAAGACAGCCTTTAAGCTCAGTAAGAATCACCACACCCAGTTCTTTTGTAGCAGTGAATGCCAGTAAATCAGAATGGTTTGGGTTGGAAGGCACTTTTAGAGGTCATCTACTCCAACCCCCTTGCAGTCAGCAGGGACATCTTCAAATAGAGCAGGTTGCTCAGAGACCTAAACAACCTGACCCGGAATGGTTCCAGGATGTGGCATCTACCACCTCTCTGGGCAACCTGTGCCAGATTTTCACCTCCTACAGCATGAAAAATTTCTTCCTTCTATCCAGTCTAAATCTCCCCTCCTTCAGTTTCAAACCACCACCCTTTGTCAAATGGACATTACCATTGTCCTGTTGCATCAGGTACTGATAAAGTCTGTCCCCATCTTTCCTTTAGGCCCTCTTTAATTATTGAAAGGCCACAATAAGGTCTCCCTAGAGCCTTCTCTTCTCCAAGCTGAACAACCCCAATTCTCTCAGCCTGTCCTCACAGCAGAGGGGATCCAGCCCTCAGTTCGCTTTTGTGACCTCTCTGGACCTGCTCCAACAGTTCCACGTCCTTCCTGTGTTGGGAATCCTGGAGATACAATGATTCAGAGATACAAACAGAAACTCAGTTCTGGAAATCCTTTTGTATATGCCTGAGGTGGGCTGTATCAGTGGAGAAAGGGAGGCAAGACGCTATGGGAATAGATTTAAAAGAGGGGGCTGTAAAAAATAAAAGCACAACACCCTGCAGCTATGATAAGACACCATTAAAATTTCAGGAAAGTGCATTTAACTGCCATTAAGCCTGGAAGGAAAAACTGATCTACAGCCTGAATTCCTACAGTGCTGCTTAAAAACGCTACCCTTGTTACTAAAAACACCCTGCTCAGCTGCCTATGACAGGAGGAAGAAGCTGGGTAACACCATCTGCACTCACTGGCATGGATTTTAATGAAGAAAAAAGACTATAAACCACACCTTTCTGCATGCTCACAAACAGACTGCAGCACATACTATTCTCCCAAAGGTCCTAAGTAGGCAGGATTTCATCCGAGCAGTTGATTAAAGAGATTAGCTCACTTAGTCACGTCATTAGAATGAGTGTCACATTTCTGGTGAGCACAAGAAAAGGGCCAGGCTGTAGCAGAAAGAGAGCTCACTCTTACCAACACCAGTGTAGATGTTTTTCTATCAGCTGCAGTGAATTCAGGCAGTTGCCAACCCCAATGTCTAAAATAAAAGATCATTTTTAGGCAGAAGAGATTTTCCCAGATATAGTTCATCTTCTCATTATCACAGAATCACAGAACTAGATCTAGCTAGATCATCTAGCTCCAAACCCCCTGCCATGGGCAGGAACACCTCACACTAGATCAGGTTGCTCTGGGTCCCATCCAGCCTGGTCTTAAAAGCCTCCAGGGGATGAAGCTTCTACCACCTCCCTGGGCAACTTGTTTTAGTGTCTCACCACCCTCATGCTGAAGAACTTCTTCCTAACATCCAATCTGAATCTACCCACTTCTAGTTTTGCCCCATTCTGCCTAGTCCTACCACTACCTGACACCATTATGTAAGAAACAGGAACAAAGCAGATGGCAAAACACTGGGAAAAAGGCCAGATTAGCTTTTTTTCTGGTTTAATATTACCTATGATGCTCTCAGTTCACCGTCTCCGTCATTTCATTCACTGTGAAATCTGGTTCCTTCCAAGCACCTCATCAACCAACCAAAGCAACATTACCAAAGTCTACAGCCCCAGATGCTCTGTGGACATTCTCCTTGTTCCCACTTCCTCTGGTCCCAGCCATCCGTGGTAGATCTGGGATTTTTATCCCTGTGAGAGCCCCACGACGAGGAATCAGTAAGTGGGAAATATTCCACCACTGCTACCACGAATGAAGCTGAAGACAGCTAGAACAAATAATTGTAAAGGGGATTTTATGTTTTAAATTGTATAATATCTACCTTATGAAGGCGGTTTTACTGAAGATTGACAAGTGTGGGAAGTGTGAATTGTGCAAGCATTCACAAATTATAAGGATCCAAAAAAAAAAAGTTGAAATGCCTGTGTTATAATATTGGGGAGAGGGGAAGAGTGGAGGTGTCAAAAGAAAAAAAAAAAGACGACAAAAAGGGAGGCATTTCATGCAAAATTCACCTAGAAAAATTAATATGTTACCATCTCTTCAGCAAGTTCCACATTTTGCCAACCCCATCTCTGTGCTCTTGAGGCTAAGAAGGCCAGTGCCATTCTGGGGTGTATTAGAAAGGAAGTGGTTAGTAGGTCAAAAGAGATTCTCCTCCCCCTCTACTCTGCCCTGGTGAGACTGCATCTGGACTATTGTGTCCAGTTTTGGGCTCCTCAGGACATCAGGAAACTGCTTGAAAGAGTCCAGTGCAGAGCCACAAAGATGATGAAGGGAGTGGAACATCTTCCTTACGAGGAGAGCCTGAGGGAGCTGGGGCTCTGCTGCTTGGAGAGGAAGAGACTGAGAGGTGACCTCATTCATGTTTATGAATACATAAAGTGTGAGCGCCAGGAGGCTGGAGCCAGGCTCTGCTGGGTGATGCCTGATGACAGGACAAGAGGCAATGGGTAAAAGTCAAGGCACAGGAAGTTCCATGGAAACATGAGGAGGAATTTTTTTCACTGTGAGGGTGACAGAACACTAGAACAGGCTGCCCAGGGTGGTTGTGGAGTCTCCTTCTCTGAAGATATTCAAGACCTGCCTGGATGTGTTCCTGTGTGATCTCCTATAGGAGATCCTGCTCTGGCAGGGGGTTGGACTGGATGAGCTTTTGAGGTCCTTTCCAGACCCTAACATTCTGTGATTTATTTGTGCAGGCATAAACTCCTTAAAAATACTTTTTTCTAACGAGCACTAATAGCAACTTCACGATTACATAATACAAACACAGCCCTCCCATAACACATATTTATCTAACAAATTCAGCTGAGGTCTGCAGCCACATAATCTAATTAAAAATTAATTCACCTACCTCAAGTTTTCTTTAGAAAGTGTAAAATCCTAGGAAACTCTCAACAAACAGTTATTATGAAAATATAAGACTGAAGCTTTTAGGGGAAATACAAGCAGACTGCCTGCTCTAGTACTGTCCTACCTGAAAACCACCTAACCACAATGCATATAATACCCTCAAAGGTAAAGCTTCTGTATACTGAGATGGATTATTTATACCATCCTATCTGGCTGATTTGATTGATCTAGCTTACAGTCTCTTATGCTCTCATGCAGTGGTCTGCTCACCAGACCACCAAAATGGCTTACTAAATGCCAATATTCAAGGTAAAGGAGTGCCAAGGAAGCTGCAGAGTTCAGTAAACCCTTGCTCTACCTCCTGCAAAGTGTGACGTGGATTTGTGAAAGGCACTGTTCTGAAAAAAACAAAAAAACAAAAAAAAAAAAAGAAAGCACAGCCTGGAGATGAGAAACTCCTCTGTAGGAAAACTGAAATAAAATAAAACAGAAAAAATGGAATGACAAGTGTTGCTTGTAAAAAAAAAAATTAAAAAAACCCAAAAAAAACAACAAACCAACAAGAACCAAACAACAGAGTAAAATGGAAGAAGAGGGTTGTAAAAGGAAGCTGTTGTGGCCTCGTCAGTCAAGACAAGCAGACCTACAGGTGTGTTCATGGTTGCAAAAAGACATTCTCCAAGGACTTGTTTTCCTTTTAAAAGACAATGCTGTGCCTCAGACTCTTCTGTCAGGGGTTAGTAATCCTCTTCCTTCTACAAGGAACATAGTCTGAAAAATCTGGATGCAAGACAGATGTGGAAAGAGTTGCAGTTTATAGATCCAGCATTAAACTTGAGGAGAAATGACCGATCCCTCCTGGAACCAAATGGATGACTGGAGCTCATGAGGGAATGATTAACAAAAAAAGGAAGGGGAAAGGACATGAGCTCAGTGACTGTGACACAGATAACCTAAACCAGATTTCTTAATAGTACTCTTTTTTTTTTCCCCCTTTTTTTTTTCTTCCCCATAAAGGATGCAAATAGTTTTATTTTGTTTGTTGGTTTGTTTTTTTAAGGGTTTGGTTACATTTTTAAACAGAAAGTAATCTACTGTACTCAATTCACTTTCAGGGATATGCAAACGGAATTTATCAGTACCATAGACAGAAAAAAAAAACCCAGACTACTCCCATTCTGAATTGAAACCACTCCCAGCTAATAAAAATATTTTTATTTCTTGCACTAAGCTCCTGACTTATGCTTTAAAGATGCTTAAAAACTGCATGTTTAGAAAAAGATTTCAAAACATACCCAAAACCTTAGTTTACTCACTCCTAAACTCATCTTCCCAACAGAACAGCCCAAGCAAGTGATACAAATCTTTAGGTAGACCTGAAATGCTGCCAAGTGGTTACGTATCAGCATTTTTGCTTAGTGAACGACATGCTGCACGAGGATGTAGTTTAGATTTTATTCCACCAAACTCAAAAGCTGATTGGCACAAGAAAGCTCAACAGACTCCCTTCCCATGCAGGTAATCCAGTGTAGGAAAGGGTAACATGTTCAAGTATTTTTTTTCTGGACACATTTAATGGCCACAGTGGTGTTAGGTCAATGGTTGGACTTTGGGACCTTAGAGGTCTTTTCCAGTGAAAACAGCTCTGTAATTCCATGATTGTACAATGAGACTCCGTAAGGTAAAAAGTGTCCACATTCCATTCATTATACAGTAACCAAGTCAGGAATCACTGGATTTGCCCCTCACTCTTTGGTAACTCACTCTTTAAGTGATGGAGGGCAAACTACAGTATGCCAATCAATATGGATTTGTTTACTAGGTCTGGAAAATAAATCTTGCCAGTCTCAGTTGCCAACATCTTGTACAGACATATTCTTTACTCCACCCAAAAGCAATATTAAGTCTTTGAATGTTGCCAATATCACTGAAACATTGTGGTTTGGAAACCACAAAGTTTAAAATGCAAAATACGCAACAGATGAAGCAACCAAACTGGTCCCTAAGCAGTTACTCTTTGTGTAGCACACACCTACTGAACCTGGGAATGATTTCTGATAGGAGCCCTGTTACAAAGAGTCATCCAACAATCAGAGGTTCCATATGTTGCACAGACTTAAAATAAACAGGCAATAAAGTCACATTTTGATGGAAGCTAGACAACAGAAGTATGTCACTTCATGGAAAAGACTTCAGTGCCATGGCCCATCAGGTTCTCTGCACAGTTTCCAAAGACACCAGCACCTATAAATGATTGCAGCAATTCTAGCCTAGTTTCTGCACTTTTCAATGTTGCAACACCACCCATACATAGAAAAATCCTCAATATGGTAAACGCATGGGGTGTTGGTCTGGCTTGAATGACCCCACAGACACACAAGTGTACACCATGCCCTTCCCCAACAACTATAAAGCAGAAGCCTCTTCCTCAGAAGCTACACATTACAGTATCTCACAGAATCACAGCATGGTGGGGGTTGGAAGTGGCCTCTGGAGATCATCTAGTCCAACCACCCCGATAAAGCAGGGTCACCCAGAACAGGTCGCACAGGGTCACGTCCAAACAGGTTTGGAATCTCTTCAGAGGAAACTCCACAACCTCTCTGGGCAGCCTGCTCCAGTGCTCTGGCACCATCACAGGAAACAGCCTCATGTTCAGATGGAACCTTCTGTGTTCCAGTTTGTGCCCATTGCCCCGCATCATGTTGCTGGGCTCCACCGAAAGATGACTGGTCCCATCCCCTTGACATCTGCCCTTTCAATATTGATCATCATTGATGTGTATCCAGGTGCTTTATGCAGAAGGCATTCTCCCAAAATTCAAGAACTAATTACTTTGCTGTATTTCAACCTCTTGTCCATTTTCTCACTGAATTTTCAGTCTTGGACCCTGCATATCAGACAGTTCTTGGCTAGGACGTTTTCTGCTACCAGATCTGTTCTTAAATGCAAATTTAGGTTGCCTTGCAGGTAGGACAACTCTACCATTTCAAAACCTTCAGCACAACAAACAACATGCATAAAGAAAACTAAAATCCCAAACAATCAAATAATTTCCCCTTTCCTGATTATACAGGGTGTGGGGGAGAAACAGTCACTTTCTTATATTCTTTAAAAGGTAGTCCAGCTTTTGCAATCCATTGGGCTGTAGAAGGAAAAGTGATGCTCTGACCATAAAAGACACAAACCCTTATGTACACAATAGCTTGCCCACTTCAGACTATACTCATGGGTCTAATGTAAGCTCTCTTCCCACCAGCCCCTTTTATGCCATGTAATTAACAGGATGAACAAAGGAAAAGAAGATCCATTTCAATCACCAAGAGGGAAAGAGGACTTTATTCTCCATTCCATAACCACACTGCATCAAATAGTGCTTTTTCAGCAGAGAAGGTCAGCAGACTGCACTATATTTATATTTACATGAAAGGGCAATCCCATCATTAACACTCACAATACAAGTAGTGATTTGGGGAATGGAACTTCATAAATCTACCACATTTAACAATGTAAAACAAGGCTTATCCAGATTCAGAATCCCCTTGGATTAGACAGCCACAAGGAGGCAAAATGAGGATTATGAAAAAGAAAAGGAGATCTGCCAGCTGTTGAGTAACACTGTAGTTTTAAGATCTAAGACTGTGATTTTGGGGAGAATTGCTGGGTTTGATTTTAAACTTGCATGACTGAAAAGCTGCACACATCAGCCTGTCCTCTTCAGGATGCATCAGTTTGAGCTCACATAGAAGTTATCTTATACCTTGTTTTACTTGAGTTGGTTTTGATACATGCTTCTTGTAAAACCAGTATGAATATGGTGAACATAGAGTTCTTCTTCCCAGTGGTATTTTAATGCTCTCTACAGAACGAGAAGTAAAAAAATACCACTTTTGATTCTCCACAGCAAGAATTTATCCTGGTCCTATAACCAATTCTATCTTGAGCTCTCCAATTTACTTGAAAAAAAGACTTCAAACAACTAAAATACTCAAAGGTGAAATGAGCAGATGTCTAGAGGCACAGTGGTTTATCCCATCATTTTTTCTTATTTTTAAAACACATTTTATCCTAAGCAATCATCTCATTTAAGTATTTCTTACTCATTTTCCACCTCTTAGGCCTTCTAACTGGAATACAGGGCAAGCACAGACTGTATTTTCATCCTTACCAGAGGGAGGGACACCTGAACTAGTCTTAACCAACTTAAGCTCTGATACCAGAAGCAGTCCTGAGAAAGCTGTGCACAGATTTATATTTATCTATTTTCCATAGGATCTTCTCTTTGCTTTCCCATCTTATTTTCTTCTTGGGATTTTATGAACTTCAACAGTATTGGCTTCATATCATATCATAATCATATCACATCTCATGACTGGCATATGATGAGATCTTCACAGTATGCCAGTGAAACACAGAGGACAGCCAGAACAAAGAACTGACTACTTTGAGCAGTGGAAGGAGGACGGAAGTTGATGTGAGGTTCTGAGGGCAGGGAGGAGACATGACATGAACCCATCCCTGTGCTGGGTTACAAATCAGCACTATTAGGCTGAAATAACTGTTCCTTCACATAGGAAAGGACAACACTTAAGAAATTTCACTGTCTCTAATCAAACCAGGTGAAGCTACTTTGGAAAAGGCATTTTGGACACTTCAAAGTAGTCCTATCTCCCTTCTTTAATTAAATCTGCACCCAACTAATGCATTAATGATTTATCTTTCTAGTTACTGGGTTATCAGTATATCATTATTTAGATATGGTATTTTTTCCTTTGCTTTGTGTTGACAGGTTTCACTGGATACCAGGCCTGACACTGTAAAACTTGACAACACTTATGCCACTATTGATCACTAGAGCTGGCACTATCTCTCTGCTTCCAACCAGCACCCATCAGACAGACCCTGACTTTATAGACCCTGGCATCTGTGCTGTGGTTAACTAAAAATCCCACAAACCAACAACCAAAGTAGTTGGACAACTGAAACTCTAACTCTGCCACTCAAGTTCTCTCAGCAGTTGAGGATCTTCACTTATTTTCTACCTTTACCTGCTGGCGGAGAGAGCCAACTAAATGGCTCTCAGCAGTTCATATAAGCTGATGAAGTAGTTCAGCAGCTCAAGCTGACCTTCTGTTTGGGAGCTGCCCTACTGGAAACAAAAAGCTAAAAATATAAATATGTTCTTTTTAACTGTAACCAAAATGCAGCTCATTTGCACCAGATGAGCTTCTTTTCACTTAGGATTTGCTGCCACCACGAGGACTAAAGACATAACGCAAAGAATACATTAATTCATCACGAATCCACACACTCCATTGCAAACCTTTCTCTGGTAATTTTCATTTCTGAATTTGTTACCCCATTCAAGACTACGGCTCCCAGTGCCCTCAGAAAGCCTTGACAGGGTGAAAAAGTAGGGAGACATCAGCGACAATTCAAGCAGGAAAACTCTCCAAACTGCCTAAGATGTCTGAAGCCGAGAGCCTGCAGCAGAGATTCCACACAGCTCTCACTCCTCCCCTGTCACATTGACTTTTGTGTTCTTTGTTTTTTTTAAATCAGAAGAACAGGTAATTTTGGGGATTTAACTATTAATAGAATCAAACCCTACTGATGGTTGTAGTTGGGTGTTTCTAATGGTTTTCATTGTGCAACACCATCCAGCCGCCACAGTCTGTGGTAGCAGTAAATATCCAATTGGCTTAATACTTCAGCTTAACAAAGTATTTTCAGCTTCTTGCAAGGGTCAGTTTAAATAAGTAGCCTGTCTCTGTTTTAACAAAAGGAGAGAGAAGGGGGCAGTTTAAAGCACACTAAAACCAGACCATGGAGATCACAGCATCACAGTATCAGCAAGGTTGGAAGAAACCTCAAAGATCATCAAGTCCAACCCATTACCACAGACCTCAAGACTGGACCATGGCACCAAGTGCCACGTCCAAGCACGCCTTGAACACCTCCAGGGACGGTGACTCCACCACCTCCCTGGGCAGCCCATTCCAGCAGTGAATGGCGCTCTCAGTGAAGAACTTTCTCCTCACCTCGAGCCTAAACTTCCCCTGGCACAGCTTGAGACTGTGTCCTCTTGTTCTGGTGCTGGTTGCCTGAGAGAAGAAAGCAACCTCCTCCTGGCCACAACCACCCTTCAGGTAGTTGTAGACAGATGGAATGGACCAGGCGATTGTTTCCAAATTATGTTCCTATATTGTTTCCAAAATAGCATCTCAGGTTAATAAAATTCTGTTTTGCTAGAAATCATAACAGGACTGGGCTCTTCTAGACCATATTAAATCAGCCTCATTGCTTAATGAAAACATCCCCCCAGAAATGTCAGGTTATGTTCTTTAACTTCAAGGAGTAACAGCAAACAATGCTGTGTCTGTCAGAACAAGTAATTCTTTAAACAGAGGTTCTTGCCCTTTTTCTTCATAAGGGGATCTACAACTCCCTGAAAAAAAGGAGGTTGGAGTGAGTTGAAGCTCTCCCAAGTAACAAGTGATGGGACAAGAAGAAAGGACCTTAAGTTGCACCCATGGAAGGTTTAGGATAGTTATTAGGGAAAATTTCTTCCTGGAGAGGGTTGTCAAGCCCTGGAACTGGCTGTCCAGGGCAGAGGTGGAGTTCCACCCCAGAGGTATGTGGATAAGGTGCTGAAGGAGATGGTTTAGTGGTGACCTGGCAGTGCTGGGTTAATAATTGGACTTGATGATCTTAAAGATCTTTTCCACCCAAAACGATTCCATAATTCTGTTTCTCCTATTCAATTCTTAACACTTCCAGGTGAATTCCTTACAGGAGGGATCAGAACATGTCCTGCAAATCACCACAGGTAATGGCATAAAGAACATCAGTCACATTTACTTTACTACTCTATGAAACAACCTCAGAGCTTCAGAATAGAAAGTTTTTCAGCTGTGAGACCCTGTTCTATAGGCTATATATAGCAAGAGAAGCATTGAGCACAGGACCGGTATCTACCACCTGAAGTCAATCAATCAGTAGTAAGCTATTTGCTTAATTAAAAACAAATATTTAAGGGATATTTGTAACAGTTAAGTGAAAGATATTTGATGTTATAAATAATCAGCACATGTATGCCTGATGATAACTCTGCAAATGATCAATGCAGCAGATTTTAAGTGGGTCGGGCATCAGCTAATAGGTGGATTTGGAGAACTAATTGTAGTATTGCTAGTAAGGTCCTCACAGGATCAGTAAACCTTTAGTCACTGATTAAAAGTATCCTGTGAATAATGCTTATCAAGACTGAACTGTGGCTGAGTGGTAATATTGGAGAACAGCATCTCTCTGATAAGAGTGGTACAAATAACACTCTTCAGTGAGCCACTGCAAGGTGATATCTCCAGATGCAGCAAAAGCAGAGTGCAAAAATTTTTACAGGCCAGTTTCAGAAAGACTGAATACATGGTAATTCTGAACTGACTTGAATCAAGTGAAAAAAACAAACCAAGCCAACAAATTCTTTCTTCCAGAAAATAAATACAAACAAAAACACCACCAGAGATGCCAAATTCTCACTTTTGAGATGTTGGGAAAACTGTTCAGACAGGAGGAACAGGTGGAGAACACAGTTAGTTCTCAGTGAATATTACCCAGCCTGTTTTCTGTCAAAGAATTGAATCATTACTTGAGTTACAGCTGTGGAAAGAATTCCAACCAAGTAGAAGCTTAAGTTGCTGGGTAGGACAGAGTCTGTGTCCTGTTCAGAACTGAACTACGGCCCCAAAAAAATGCCACTGCTTGAACAGTCCATATGAAGATGACCTTAACAGTAGTTACATTAAAAATCAAGTGAGTTATTAATTTAGAACATGGAGACTACTGGGAAGTAAAATGATTTCCTGGCTATTCAAACAGTCAAATGGAAAAATCTTACTGCTAATTTCAGACTTTGTCTACTTCTTCATAAAGTCTTAAATCTGCTCCATGGTCTGGTTGTTTGTTGCAAGCTGATGAAGCAGCTACCAATACTAAAGCCTTGATCAGTCTACCTTTGGGCTTCTACCACCCCTCTGGGCAACTTGTTCCAGCATCTCACCACCCTTGTGGTAAAAAATGTCTTCCTTCTATCTAGCCTAAATCTCCCATCTTTTAGTTTAAAACCATCACCTCTTGTCCTGTCACAACAGGCCCTGCTAAAAAGTCTGTCCCATCTTTATTGCTGGCCCCTTTAATTACTAAAAGGCTGCTCTAAGGTCTCTTTGGAGCCTTCTCTGCTCCAAGATGAACAACCTCAACTCTCTCAGCCTGTCCTCATAGCAGAGGGGTTTCAGGCTCTGGTCTTCCTCTGGACTCACTCCAACAGATCCATGACTTTCCTGTGCTAAGGACTCCAGAGCTGGACACAGCACTGGAGTTGGGGTCTCAACACAGTGGAGCTGAGAGACAGAAACATTTTGCTTCACCTGATGCCCACACTACTTTGGATGTAGCCCAGGATACAGCTGACTTCTGGGCTGTTAGCACACACTGCTGACTCATGTCCACCTTGTCACCTACCAGTACCTTCTCCACAGGACTTCTCTTGATCCATTCATCTCCCAGCTTGTGCTGATACTGAGGATTGCCCCAAACCAGGTGAACCTCATGAGGTTCTCACTGGCCCACGACTTGATCTTGTCCCAGTCCCTCTGGAGATACAGACCAAATACCACTGTAGGTTATTTTTGATCCCTTTTTTTGTTACTCTCCTCCTGCCAGGTCAACATCCTCACCTCTGTAAAGTGGGCAAATGGTCTAGGAGTATGTTGAGCCCCTAAATGCAGTTTCCCAATTTAAAATAAAACAAACCCTCCTTCCCCTCCAACTGGGCTGTTTCAGTAACAATCAAGTTGGAAAGACTTTAATGAACAAACCTCATGAATCCAGATGCCACATTATGTAGAACCAGGACACCTGAGAGAGCAGCAATGGAACTTGGGACTTATACACTCCGTGTGCTCCTGGAAACTCATGGAAGCGTAAGAGGGATTGCTATGGCTCCGATCAGAAAGCAAGACATCAGGAAGCACTAAATCAAGTGCAACTGCATGGCTCATTTCAGTTTTCCATCAGGAGAAATTAAATGCTTTAGAGAACTGAAGGGCTGCAGAAAATGTAACAATGTTCACAATATTTTCAAAAGTAAGAAGAACAATGTATTTATTAAAAGGAAAACTGCATGGCAGTCATTTAAATGCAGTTTCTTAGCAGTCTTTCTCCAAGGGCTAAGAGTTTGAGCTCCCCTTTCAGCACTATTTCATCAATAGAGGCAGACCAGAGCAAGATGAACTTGGAAGTTCAGGTTTGCTAAATAAATCAAAACCATTAGAAAATACATGAAAGAAGAATGTTTTGTTGGTTACTTGCTTTCTGTACCCTTCTCAAAGTGTGAGAAAATACTCTCTAAAGGAATTTGAAATTTCTGATTTTCTTTCAGAATGTTAAATCAAAGGAAGATCAACTATTCAGGCTGAATAGTTATATCTCAGAATCACACAGAACCACAGAATTAACCAGGTTGGAAAAGACCTTCGAGGTCATCCAGTCCAACCTACCACCCAAAACCTTCTAATTAACTAAACCATGGCACTAAGTGCCTCATCCAGTCCCCTTTTAAATATCTCCAGGGATGGTGACTCCACAACCTCCCCGTGCAGCCCATTCCAACACCAATCATTCTTTCTGTGAAGAACTTCTTCCTAACATCCAGCCTAAAGCTGCCCTGGTGCAGCTTGCAGCTGTGTCCTCTTGTTCTGCCACTGGTTGCCTGGGAGAAGAGACCAAGCCCCACCTGGCTACAACCTCCTGTCATGTAGTTGTAGAGAGCAATAAGGTCTCCCCTGAGACTCCTCTTCTCCAGGCTGCACAATTCCAGCTCCTAGAGTTCCCATCTGTTTTCCTTCATGGGCATATTTTCAGGGGACAAAAGTAAAACAGTTTGAACAGCTACTGTTCTGCATTAAGCCATGCTCACAATCAGTAGACCTAATGAATAAAAGGATCTGAAATTCATCTTAAGTTCTGGCTGATCCTTAATGCAGTTTTACTGTTTGTTTGTACATGACTAGGTTGCACAGCATCAGGCATCACAGTAGTATACTTGTGAAATACTACAAGGCTCAGTTGAAGCAGAAAAACTTAGCAGGGATTTTCTCCCTCATTTTTTTAATATTGGGTGATAAATGATTGGGGGGCAGGGGGGGAAACAGACACATAAGAAACAAATACATTCCATCGTATTTTGCTATTTAGAAAGCAAGAAAGACTGAACCCAGAACTCTTTAACCATACCTTTCCAGATTGTGAACTGTTTATTTCCATGTATGTCCTTGCTATAAATTATTATATTCTTCTGGATCTTAGCTTTATAGTTTGTGTAAGAACATAAGTGCTGGAGAGAGTCAAGAGAGGGCAGTGAAGTTGATAAAGGGTCTGGGAAACAAGTGTTACGAGGAGCAGCTGAAAGACCTGGGGATGTTTCACCTGGAGAAAAGGAGGCTGAGGGGAGAACTTCTGGCTTCTACAAGTACCTGAAAGGAGGTTGCAATGAGGCAGGGAGGTCAGTCTCTGCTCCCAAGTAATGAACATTGCAACAAGAGGAAACAACCTCAAGTTGTGCCAGGAGAGGTTTAAGTTGGACATTAGGAGACATTTCCTCACTGTAACAATTGTTCAGCACTGGAATTCTCCCCCTCTGCCCAGGAAGCGGTGGAATCCCCATCCCTGGATGGATTTAAAAGCCATGTAAGTGTGGTGCTGAGAGACGTGTTTTAGCAGTGGACTTGGTAGTGCTGGGTTAACAGTTGGACTTGATCTTGAAGGTCTTTTCCAACCCAATCTATTAAAAAAAATTTATCTTTGCAAAGGCTGGTACATGTTAGAAGCACTTAATATCTTGTTCATCTCTCTCCTAGAGAGTGAATTAGACAATTACAGCAAGCTGAGAACAGGCAGAAGATAACACCAGATGTCTACTTTGTAATTCAAACGTTCAGTAGGTCAAAGGATGAAAAAATCCCATCTTGTTACAGAATCCATTAGACTTGCCCTCTTCTTATGAAGCTGTAAGCCTATGAGATATGGCAGGATACTCTTGAAGGCTGCTTTAACTCACTCACACTTCTCATGGCAACCTGTTTTACAAGAACTTCAGTGGTGATGTGTGTGCACCCCGCTCTAGCTGAAAAAGTATCACCTGCAGTAGAAACCACATCTTCAATCAACTTGAAATAGATTAATGAATTCAAAACACAAAATATGAACAAATGCTTTCACTCCAGAAAAAGAGCAACTTGCTCCTGTGGTAGGTGAGATATCCACATGTAAAGTGTTCTGGAAACCAAAAATCATTAAGAAGGAAAAGTTTTACTGTGAGGGTGACAGAACACTGGCACAGGCTGCTCAGAGAGGTTGTGGAGTATCCTCTGGAGACTTCTAAAACACCTCTAGATGTGTTCGCCAGCAGGAGCAGGGAGGTGATTGTGCCCTTGTACTTGGCATTGGTGAGGCCACACCTTGAGTATTGTGTTCAGTTTTGGGCAACACAATACAAGAGAGATGTGGAGGTGCTGGAGCAGGTCCAGAGGAGAGCAATTAAGCTGGGGAAAGGACTGCAGAATAAATCTTATCAGGAGCAACTGAGGGAGCTGGGGATGGTTAGTGTGAAAAAGAGGCTGAGGAGAAACCTCATTGCTGTCTACAGCTACCTGAAAGGACACTGTGGACTGGCTGGAGCTGGTCTCTAGTTAGAGACAGAGCAAAGGGGAATGGCCTCAAGCTGAGACTGGGTAGGTTTCGATTGGATATTAGGAAAAGGTTTTTCACAGAGAGAGTGGTCAGGGACTGGAATGAGCTGCCCAGGGAGGTGGTAGATTCACCAACCCTGGATGTGTTTAAGGGACGTTTGGATGTGGTGCTTGGGGGTATGGTTTAAGGTAAATCTTGTAGAGTAGGGTTATAGGTTGCACTTGGTGATCCTGAGGGGCTTTGCCAACCTGGATGTTTCTGTAATTCTGTGTTCCTATGTGTTGTGCCCTAGGTGATCCTGCTTTGGCAGGGAAGTTAGACTAGATCTCCAGAGATCCCTTCCAACCAGTACCATTTTGTGATTCTATTAATGCATTCCACACCTGCTTCAAGATCCAGAATGACTAATTCTCCACAATTAAGGGAGTTTTTAGCATTTAGCATAAGAGTTGTGAATGCTGCTGGAGACATTACCAACAGTTTTAAACCAAAGATTAAGTTGCTTAATAAAAATTACACTTGCAGAGAAGAATAAGGATCCATGGTCATCCACACTCTCAGCAGTTTAAGATAGGCTCCATTCTTCCTGGGGGCAAAAATAAAATTCCTTCTATCCATTTTAAACCACATATGACAGATAAAATACAGAGTGTATTACATGTACCAAAAAGTTTTCTTATTATTTGAAAATACAAAGGGGAAGGGGTGAGGAGGGGTGGGACTGGGGAAAACAATACCTACAGAAAGTGAGGACTCACTTTGTCAAGTTTTCATTATGGATATTTTTCAGCCTACTATTTATGTCCGCCACATGCACTAATAAGAATCATAAAATGATTTGGGTTGAAAAGCCTCTTAGAGACCATCTAGTTCCAGGGACACCTACCAGAACAGGTTCCTCAGACCCCATCCAAGCTGCCTTTCAACATTTCCAGGGTTGGAACTTCTGCAACTTCTCTGGGCAACCTGTTCAGTGCTTCACCATCTTCATGGGAGAGAATTTCTTCCTAACATCTAATCCAAATCCAGCTTCTTCCAGTTTGAAGCCATTACCCTATCACTACATGTCTTTGTAAGAAGTCCCCCTCTAGCTGTCCTGGAGGCCCCCTTTAAATATTTAAAGGCCACAAGAAGGTCTCCCTGGAGCCTTCTTTTCTCCAGGCTGAATAACTCAAACTCTTTCAGGCTGTCTCTTAAAAAGAGGTGCTCCAGTCCTCTGGAATCACGGGTTTCCCCTTTCTGCAGCTTCTGAAAACCACTTAAGTAACTTGTTCAAATGGATTACTGAGAAGTCCTTCCTTTTTGCCCTTTATGAGAATGAAGTCTTCTTGAAAGAAAGGGTCAAACTTGTATTGACTGTCAGAGAAAGTACAGAATTTTCAATGCTTTAATTTTAAATACTTGAGGTGGAGGAAAAACATTTTCTGAACAGCATTATAGGCTCCAAAATGCATGTTGTTGCCACTTGATGTAAAATCTTGGCTAAAATAAAGTTGAAATTAACTGTACAGCATTTAAAATGTGGCCTGGATTTGACTTGCCACAGTAGTGGTATTTTGGGAAATGATAATTTATTATTATTGAAATTGTTGACCCAGGTGCAGGACCTTGCACTTGGCCTTTTTGAATTTCATGAGGTTACATGCTCATTCTCTTTTGGAAAAGGCACAAATAGGACGTGCACAGGCCAGGTAAGAGGCTGCAATTCTTCCAGAGCCTGCACTCCTAGGTATTTACAAAGCAAACAAGCTACCACCCAGTCTTAGTGACTTGTTATAGCATCAGGCAAAACATCCAAAGTATTAAAAAAAACCCTAAGCCAGTTGTCTCAGATGATTGTAAGCAATGGCACAGTAATACAAAGTGAAAGATGTGTTGGTGAGTATGGCACAACAAACATCTCACTGAGTTGAACCATGCAAGGCTGTAAATCTTGATCAGGACTGGATGATTTTACCTACTGTTTTTATTAAGAACATAGTAAGTAATAACTACAGACATGTGTTTTCCATCTCTTAAAAATAGATTTGCATCTTCAGTGAAAAACACCTTTACATTTCTGTTGGACTGCAGCACCAGTCAATGGGCTGAGTAACATCTGCTCCATGCTTCGTTTTACTCATCTGTTCAAACCATCAGGTGTCTACTTAAAGAGCCTCTCACAAGACATTACAAAAAGATCCAAACCACAGAGAATATAAGAGAATACTGAAAAGTACAGTCAAGGCTTCCTGATGCAGAATCAGAGAATGGTAAGGGGATGGGAAGGACCTCCAGAGATCATCTAGTCCAACCCCCTTGCCAAGCAGGATCACCTAGGACTGGTCATGCAGGAATGCATCCAGACAGGTTTTGAAAGTCTCCAGGAGACAACGTCGCAACCTCTCTGGGCAGCCTGTTCCAGTACTCTGTAACTCTCACTGTAAAGTTTCTCCTCATGTTGAGGTGGAACTGCCTCTGTTCCTTCTTATAGTAGTAACTCAGTCCCTTCCACCAGAGGGTAACAGCTCTTGTCTTACTTGAGCCATTTTCTCTACTATTTTTCAGAAGTCCATGAAGAAGAACCATTTGCTGAATAACATGGAAAACAAAATGTTTCTAGAGCAGGGTCTCAAATCAGTTAAAGTCAGTGTGCAAAGGAACGAGCCAGGTTTCCCCTATAAGTTGTTAGATAAAAAGAAGAGAGGAAAGAATTCTTAAAAAAAAAAAAAAAAAAAATCAATTCAACTTTCTAAGCTCAAATGGTGCCTTGACTTGAGAGCTGAAGGAAGCCATGACTCCAGGAAAAAAAACCAACCAAAAAACACAAGTATGTTCCCAAAGTGTGTAGTTTTGCTGTGTCAAAGATGCCAAAATGGCAATCAATCTTCTAGAGTATAATCATTATTTATACAATTATCTTGGAGACTGAAAAATCATTAATCTTGTAAGATTCAGTTGAGTAATGCCAAAGGTCTGGCAAGGTAGGAAATATGGGGTGCAGGGCTAGGCAGGGAAGAGATGCAACATGGGAAGAGTTTCAAAATGTATTTCTTGGAAACTTGGAAGGGGAGAGGAAACTAACAACAAAAAAGAATGGGGAAAGGGAAAACAAAAATGCAAATCAGAAGTTTTATATCCTCTCTAAAATGTCTGCAGTCAACAAGTTACAGTGGTAGTGTGAGCTTTAAAAGGCAAAGGTATTAGTGCAGCTTGCTTAATCAAGGCACTGTGTTACAACAAGCATTTGTGGAATACACACACATATACAAGACTTGCTTAATAACTGAAGTTCATACTGCCTAAGGAACAGCTTGCAGAACACATCTTTGCACAGCAGTTCCAGCTCCCTAGCACCACTACACATGGAATAGAACCAAAAAAGGGCACTTTCTTCCCACATTAACTATTAATTAAAAAATAATCAGAACCAAGGAATCAAAAATCAGTTAAAACAGATAAACATGGGTTAAATGCAATTAGTTGGTAACCTACAGAGTAAATCATAGAATCATTCAGGTTGGCAAAGACCCTAAGGATGACCATTCCAACCATTAACCCTACTCTACAGAGTTCGCCCCTGAACCATATCCCCAAGCACCACGTGTAAACAGCCTTTAAACACATCCAGGATTGGTGACTCCACCACCTCTCTGGGCAGCCTGACCACTCTTACTGGGAAAATTTTTTTCCTGATGTCCAGTCTAAACCTACCCTGTTGCAGTTTGAGGACATCCCCCCTTGTTCTACCACTAATTACCTGTGAGAAGAGACCAGCACCAACCTCTACAGTATCTTTTCAGGTAGAGTGATGAAGTCTCCTCTCAGCCTTCTCTTTTTCAGACTAACTACACTCAGCTCCTTCAGTTGCTCCTTATAGGATTTATTCTCCAGGCCCTTCCCCAGCTTCATTGCCCTCCTTTGCACTCATTCCAGCACCTCCACATCCCTCTTGTAATGAGGTGCCCAAAACTGAACACAATACTTGAGGCGTGGCCTCACCAGTCTTGAGTACAGGCAATGACCTCCCTACTCCTGCTGCACACAGTATTTCTAATACAAGCCAGAAAAGCTAATTAGAGTAATTCAAGAATCACTTTCATCACACTTGGAAAAAAACACCAAAAGTTAAGAACTAATTCCTACACATTCTGATGATCTCTAACAACTGGTTCATATGCAAGAAGTATTCCACTGAAGTGGGATACATAAGCTATCACAAAACCAGAAGAGTTTTGGAAAGACACAACTGATGCAAAGGATTATAATTACAAAACTCCCCTACTTCATTAGATCACTCAGTATTTGCAACCCATTACCTCAAAGCCTTGAAAATATCTTTTCCTACCAATTATGTAGCCATTATCAACATGTCAGAATTACCTGGCTGTACAAACTCTACATATATCAGCACAAACCAAAATGCTTTTTGTACATTTATATAGGAAGTAACAAGAAGATATAAAGTCCTGAAACACAAGTGGTGACAATTAGTTCAGTTATGGACCAGGCTGGGCATCATCTCTGGTGATTGAACCTGAAGGCCAATCACATCCTGGGCTGCATCAAAAGAAGTGTTGCCAGCAGACAGAGAGGTGATTCTGCCACTTTACTCTGTTGAGACCTCACCTGGAGTACTGCATCCAGGTCAATATAGGAAGGACATGGACCTGATGGAGCAGGTCTGGAGGAGGGCCACAAAAATGATCAGGGGGTTGGAGCACCTCTGCTATGAGGACAGGCTGAGGGAGCTGGGGGTGTTCAGCCTGGAGAGGAGGCGGTTCTGGGAGGACCTAATGGCAGCCTTCCAGTAGGAGCCTACAAGAAGGATGCAGAGGTTTTGTAAAAAATGTTTACAAAGGTCTGTGGTGATAGGATGAGAGGCAATGGCTTCTAGAGAAGAGTGGATTTAGACTGGATGTTAGGAACAGGTTCTTTACTATGAGGGTAGTGGAACACTGGAACAGGTTGGCCAGGAGGAGGCCAAGATCCCATCCCTGGAGACACTAAAAGTGAAGCTCGACAGGCCTCTGGGGAACCTGGTCTAGTTGAGGCTGCCCTTGCTGACTGCAAGGCAGGGTTGGCCTAGATGACCTTTGGAGGTCCCTTCCAATCCAGACCATTCTATGATAACAAAAATACTCCAAGAAGAGGTTTACGCAGGCACAGGGAAAGCATCAGCACAAACTAAACTAAATCCAGGTATTTATCAGTAAGCATGAGCTGGCACTATATAAAAGTTAAAACTGAAGTAATTTTTTTAAAAAGTAAGATTTATTGTGAAGTTTAGTTTTAGCACTCAAGATTGGAGTTAACGTGATAAAGGTTTGCTGATGCAGCATAAAGAACAACAGGCCTAAAAGCCTCTATCAGAGCAGAAATCCTTTTTGCACCACAATTTTATCAGTCAATGCAGTTATGAAAATAAAACCACAGTAAAGCATTATTCTTCTTACACACCTCTGAGCTATCAGGGATCTACCACTTAAGAACTCCCCACACTTGACAAGGCATATTTTAGTTTAATTTCCATGAATTCAGGAACCACGTCTCTGTGTGTTTTATATGCTTTTGTATCACAGCATCACAGAAGGTTAGGGATTGGAAAGGACCTGTAGAGATCCAACCCTCCTGCCAGAGCAGGATCACCTAGAGTAGATTACACAGAAACAAATTCAGGCAGGTTTTGACTGTCTCCAGAGGAGGAAACTCCACAACTACTCTGAGCACCCTGTTCCAGGGCTGTCACTCTCACAGTCAAAGTTCTTCCTTATGTTCCCATGCTTCAGCTTGCACCCGTTGCCCTTTGGCCTATCACTGAACATCACTAAAAAGAGCCTGGCTCAGTCCTCCCAACGCTCACCCTTTACATAAACATTAATGAGGTCACCTTCAGCCTCCTCTTCTCCAAGCTAAGGAGCCCCAGCTCCCTCAGCCTTTCCCCATAAGGGAGATATTCCGCTCCCTTAATCATCTTTGTGGCTCTGCATTGAACTCTGTCTTCATTGACCTGAGGGGCCCAGAACTGAGCACAATATCCCAGATGCAGGCTCACCAGGGCACACCTAAATTTCACAATAAAGCCAACACTTAAATATGATGTTAACAGTGACAGCACCTTTTAAATGAAGAAAACTGTCCCCTCTGTATTTCCTCCCTCAAGCCCTACTACTTTCAGTTTGTTTGACAAAAGCTTTTACTATCGGCACTTTCAGTTTCAGTTTAACACGGAAGTGCAAAAAAAAAAAAAAAAAAGAAGCTCTTCTTGAGAAAGTCATCTAAAGTTAGGACAGCAACCACAAGTCAGGGGAAATGCGAAGAATAAACCAACAAAACCCAGGATAACAACTATTGTTTAAAGTCCCTCTTCACTCTACTTACTCCCAAGATAGTTTAAAATATGAGCCTGGAAATGAAAATTTAAATTGCTTCTATAAAGTGATTTGTCATGTTTGTACAGCTTCTAGGAAATCAGCAGCTAAAATATCCTTGCAGTACTCTGGGGAAAAAGCAAAAACAAGAAAAAAAAATCCAAACCAAAACAAACAACCCAAACAAACACACACCAAAACCAGCAAAACAAGAGCAAACAGAGAACAAGATAGAAACCAAAACTACAAGACTCTGACTAAGCCCTGTAAATCTGAGCAATAAATATGTACGCTTAAAAAAAAAAAAAATCCTCATCTCAGGGTTGGCAAAAGCATCCTAAGGACTCTGCACTTATTTTAATACGGGCAAATTAAAAGAAAACACAAAAAATACAGCACAAAATAATCAATTCAGGGTTTCCAGCCCTTTCTCCTCTTTTTTTGAAATGGGCATTAAACAAAAAACAGCCCATCGTGGTGGTGGAAAGCGAGTTTCCATTTCATGTGAGTTCACCCTCTTAGAGGAAAAACAAGCCAACCCCCCCAAATGGTGTTTGCTGTTATTCCAGCACACACATCAAGCCCTCGCATCCCAGTTCCAGCCACCTGATACAGATACACCTATTTATGTGGGAGGCACACACAGAGCTGATGTCCTAGGCTTACCATACACCTCCCCTTCAGAGCTACTGGTTATGACAAAACACATTAAGTGTGTTTGAATGTAGGTTAGAGAATAGCATCAAAACATCACGTGCAGCACAAGACGTTAGTTGGAGGAGAAGCAGCGGCAGGCAATATCATGTTCTTAGAGAGTCGTTTACCAACAGATGCTAAAAAAAAAAAAAAAAATCTTTGAGACTCTGTAATCTTTTGGTAGCTTATATGCACAGCTCACCATGATGTTGGTTGTTTTCATTTCACATCATAAAAGGAGAATTAGCGTGCTTTTAGGCAAAGGTCATTTTCAAACATTTATAGAAGCTTCTCTGCTAATATACTGCTTATTTAGAGACTCTAGAGATTATTAGTGTTCAAATGCTAGTGCATTTATTTGCTTACCCTTTGATATCCAGTAGTAGCAGCTCCTTAAAATACACACTGTATCTGCCTCTTAAAATGTCAATAATATCCTCTAAACTTGCCCCAGTTCCTGTCCAAGACGTACAAGGACAAACCCAAATGAAGCTGTTATTTACAAACTTGCATTTAAAAAAAAAGAAACAAACAAAGCCAGCACCAACTGCTGTTGCTCAACTTTTGTTTATTCTCTGCTCTGCTGTCACTGCATTCACCATTTCCACTCTGCTACATATTTCCTCCATGTTGATCTATAAAAATATCCCTCCTCTCTCTAGCAATGGTACGCTTTTGAGGTTTGCTCTTCCAGGAAGACCTTAGGGACAGGGATTGAGTTATTCACCACCAGAAATGCTATGAAATATCAAGCTGATCACATTCTTTATTCTAAAAGACCTTAGTGTATACATCCTAAGTCTCTTCCTCTGTGCAAGACCAAAAACGATTACTCTGTGCAATGCAATTTTGCTTTACCCCTTCTCTGACAAATAAACCCTTCCCCATTATAAATATTTTTCTCTTATCTAGAGCAGCATTTCCACCTCTTTGCAAACAGCAACACAAAGCACCTACAGCTCTCCCTGCAGCCAAATCAAACATTTATGTCAGGCCCTGATCTGCCAGGGCTGAAACAATAATCCAGCGTTTCCTTCCTTCAATATGGAGATCAAGAGAGTCTTTTCTGATTATGACACAGATTTAATACAAAATTCAACACAGTCTTTGGAGGGTTGACTTTCTTTCAGAGTGCCAAAGGCTGAAGACAGTTTATTTTTCAAATTGCACGGTTTCTGAACAGGTGTTTGCTGCTCTGCTTTACTATGACAACCACCCATGTTATAGACCACACACAGTATCTATGTGGCAGGATCCTATTGTTCAAGGAATTGCTCCCTAGAAGAAGGCCATCAACCAGTATCTTTCACATAGTCATACTGGTTACAACATGCTTTTGGAGGTTACAGAAAGAAAAGCCTTTTAAAATGATGCTTTTTCAATGGAATATCTAGAATTTTATAGTTAAATAGTGTAACAGTTCAACTATCAGACAAAGCATTTTACAAAGAACGCTGTTAATTCCACAGACTTGGAATTACATCTCCTTCCACAATCATTTCGCTGGCCATACTGGTATCCTGCAGGCTGGCATTTCATAGGAAATAAGGCCCATGATTTGTTTTTAGAATTGGAGCACTACGGGTCTGCCAAACACTGCTAATACCTCTTGTGCACTGCTGTATTTTGTGTTTTCTTCTCCCCACACCCACCAAGAGGAACGAAGGAATCCAAGAAAATGGAAACACGGATCTACAAAGATGCAAGGCCACCCAAAATGTGAAATGCAGACTGACAACCACCAAAGCTCCATAACACACAACTGTATGAAAATATGAAAAGACAGCACAAGAGCAAATCAGCATCTCCACACTAACAGAAAACAGAGATTTATGACCACAGCCAAGAGGCCAAATAGGCCCTCTGCTCAAGCCATGGAAAAAAAAAATAAAAATCCCTGCAGTATGACTGTTCTGTTTCCTGCAGGAAATTAGATGCTTGTATTAGATACCCCTGTGGTTTTCATACTGTAAATGTATCAGCTGGTACAAATCCTCTGGAGAGGACTATTAACTAATGCTTAGAAAGAGCAGTGGCTATAGCAGACTGCTCGTGGCAGCTTGGAAAAGAGGAGGTAAGAGCTAAGAACTCATCCCTAAAAAGAAATAAAAAAATCTGAGAGCAAACAGCTGAAGAACGCATCCTGTAGTAGAGGCAATGCCTGTGCAGAATACACATATACCTCCACCCGCTTATTTCCCCTTACACCACTCGCTGCTGCTTCAAGCAAGCAGCCTATGGCTCATCAGCACTCCCCTCATTTAAGAGCCGCTCCTGTTCCTCATTAAAACCATCCCCGTTACACACGGCTGGAGAGGATCATCCACAGGCTATGCACATCTTATGCATGGCCATCTTGCGTCCTGTGTTTGTTGGTTTCCGAGTTGCTCAAGGGCTAAGACATCTCCTCACCGACGCAAACCCCCCCGCCCGCTCCAGCCCAGGGCTGATGTCCCCTCCCCGGGAAGCCCCCACTGCTCCCCCAGCCGCAAGCTCCCGCACGGCCGCCTGGGTGGAGCCGCTCGCAGGACAAGCACCGAGCGTCTTCTCCATTGCAAAACCAGGGCCAGGCTGCGGGGGGGG
>WBNM01042307.1:0-11042 GCA_013399055.1 Ramphastos sulfuratus | reverse complement strand
CATTCTGTCATTCCATGACTTGTCTATGTGCACCTCCTTCTAATGGTCTCAACTATCAAAATGGTCCTGTCTGTACTGTGTGCTGTTTGGGAACCACCTTCTCAGATTTACACAAGAAGCCTGAAACAAAGACCAAGGGTTTGATTTTGCAGATGCCAGCTTTGTTAATAACTTTGGGGTTGCTCTCAGAATTTTTATTGCCAAGTTCAGGCAGAGGAGACTTAGTGACAGACCAACTTGATTTGGGGCTGACAGTCTCGAGAGGTAGAAAACCTTTGATATTTTGAGTTGATACTTTAATGGTATTTCACTTCCCTAGCTATCAGTAATGCAGCCATGCAGCCATTGCCTTGGTTATTGGCATTGGGCTTTGGCTTCTTACCCATCAGGCACTTTGTATGCAGATAGTAGCTTGTCATACCTAAAAATTTCACCAAGGGCAAAGGAAACAGAATCATCACATTTGCTCTCCAGAGTCTGTGCAAAAAAAAAGCAGTATTTTGAATCATAGAATGGTAGGAGTTGGAAAGGACCTGCAGAGCTCATCCAGTCCAACCCCCTCTGCTAAAGCAGCATCACCCAGGGCAGGGCACACAGGAACACATCCAGCTGGGGCTTGGAAGTCTCCACAGAAGGAGACTCCACAGCCTCTCTGGGCAGCCTGCTCCAGCACCCTCACACCAAACAAGTTTCTCCTCATCTTGAGGTGCAACTTCCTGGGTTCCAGTCTGTGTCCACTGCTCCTTGTCCTACCCCAGGACACCACTGCAGAGAGCCTGGCCCCTGCTTCTTGCCCCCCACCCCTCAGGGATTTGTAACCATTGCTCAGATCCCCTCTCAGCCTTCTCCTCTGCAGGCTCCCCAGCCCCAGGGCTCTCAGCCTCTCCTCCTAAGGTAGATGTTCCAGTCCCCTCTGCATCTTTGTGGCCCCCCTGTTGAACTCCCTCCAGTAGATTCCTGTTCCTCTTGAACTGATGAGGCCAGAACTGGACACAGCACTCCAGATGTGGTCTCACTAGGACAGAGTGGAGGAGGAGGAGAACCTCCCTTGTCCTGCTGGCCACACTCTTCTTAACACACCCCAGGAGACCATTTGGCTTCTTGGCCACAAGTGCCCATTGCTGTCCCATAGAGAACTTCTTGTCCACCAGGTCCTTCTCCATGGAGCTGCTTTCCAGCAGGTCAACCCCTAACCTGTACTGGTACAAACTGACAACGAACCTGATTGTTAAGAAATTAAAGGAATGGTTCTGGGGGCAGAGTGAGAGCAGTGAGGTGTTCTGCATCTGAAAGAAAGGGCTCTGAAGCTGTAATGTGAAGAGTCTGGTGCCAGTGGAGCACTCCAGGGATTTCTCAGCTGTGTTTCCAATTAGGGCTGCCTCTTGTTTATCTGTAAAGTCCTGTGTATTGTTTGTAACACAGCTGGAAGCCTGGCAGGTTCTTTTCACACCTTGTAAAAGCTGGTGGTTGGAAGGATGAGTTTGCAATGCTCCCCATGCCCAGTCCCCTCTCTAATGATGTTTTCTTCTTCATCTCTTTTATTGCAGTCATGCTCTCCAGGATTTTACAGACTTCCATCCCCAGCTGCAGGGACACCTGCTCAGTCCTTGGGCCCCTGTGTTGTGTGTCAGTGCCATGGGCACAGCACTATGTGTGACCCTGAAACATCCATTTGTCAGGTATGACATTTCTGGTCTTATACACTTGGCTGATCTTCATGGAAAATACCTAAATTGTCTCACTGAGATTTAAAAAAAAAAAAACACAAACAAAAAAGGATAAATTGGCTTAAATTGGCTTAAGTGTCAAAGTTCAGGAGGGGTCATAAAAGCAAAGTTTGAAGTTTTCCATGCTGGATTTCTGAAGCTCAGCCTGTGCAGTGCCTTTTCTCCTCTGAGTTGGTGTCTGTGGAGAAGGAAACACTGGAAGCCTGCAAGCTAAAGCAGCAATGTTCCCTGTGGGCTGCACTAAAGCCAGCACTGCTCTTCCAGGCAGTGATACACAGGACCTGGTACAGTGAGACTGCATTGGAATTGATCGTTGCTCCTGCTTCAATGACTGGAACAAAGGGTGGAAGGAAGGATGAATGGGATAAGGAATTCTGCCAGGATACATCTGACTAGCTACAGGTCTTCATTCATCCTCCCTGTAAACCCATACACAACTCAGCAGGCATTTGATGGATGCTTCAAGCAAGCGAGTCCCACTGAGCATCCTATCAGGGAGAGAAATTATGAACTGAAATAAGTTTGAATCCCTGAGGCTGGGAACAAAATGTTTGCTGTTTTCTTCTGGCTGTCAAGTACAGCTTTCATCCTGTCCCCTTCCTCTGCAGAACTGTCAGCACAATACAGCTGGGCACCGCTGTGAGAGATGCGCCCTGGGATTTTATGGCCTTGTCCAAGGCTCTCCAAGTGACTGCCAGCCTTGTGCTTGCCCACTGCCCATCCCTGGCAACAAGTAAGTAAGCAAAATGATCTTCCAGCAAGCAGGAACTTTGGGGCTCACCATGTCCTTTTTCAGATGGCCACAGGAGAACCGCTTCATCTAAGCCACACGACGGAGGTCTACTTGTGCTAATTGATCTTCCTTTAAAAGCTGGAAATTGGCCCCTTGGTAATTTGTGATGAATAAATTAATAAGTGCTAGAAAATGCAATGCTCAACAGATAATGAATGTGTGTTAGGGAGGTATTCTCACAAATGAAGCCAGAGCACAGCTCAAGTACAATGCAACCACGAGGGAGCTGTAAAGAGCCTTGCACTCGTATATTACGTTGGTATAAATGTGTTACAGTGCCTTTCTTGCTCCACTGTGGAATTTATTGATTCCTTATTTAATGTTACATGAGTTTGAGGCAATTTGTGAAAGATAGAATAATTTAAAAGCAATATAGTTATTGCAGCATAAATTTTATTGGTTGCTTTATGCTAATGAGCCTTGCCACGATGGCTCCGCCTGTGTTCCCAGCAGATGATTCTTTAGCACTTGAGGTTTGTTTGTTGTTTTGCTGAGAAGCTCTTAATGATGTTTGGAATTGTACCACAGTGCTCCTCTGAAAAGCTTTGTCTCATGACAAGATGGAAATGTTCTTTGAACCATTTTTGGGGGCTTCAACTGACCTTTAGGTGGTTGTAGTGAGTGTTTCAGACACTGCTTCTGAGAGGTTTGTGACTTCTCCCTTCTCTTCATTTTATCCTGCTGGGGTGATCCAAGGTTTATTGTGAAGGAGGGAATCCCTTCCTCAAACATCAGTAGCATGTTCCACTGTCTCACCAGCAGCCAGGCAAAAAGGGACCTGGGGGTGCTGGTAGAGAGGAGCTGAAGATGAGGCAGCAGTGTGCCCAGGTGGGCAGCAGAGCCAATGGCATCCTGGCCTGGATCAGGAGCAGTGTGGCCAGCAGGACCAGGGAGGTTCTTCTGCCCCTGTGCTCAGCACTGCTCAGGCCACACCTTGAGTGCTGTGTCCAGTTCTGGGCCCCTCAATTCAAGAGAGATGTTGAGGTGCTGGAAGGTGCCCAGAGAAGGGCAGCAAGGCTGGTGAGGGGCCTGGAGCACAGCCCTGTGAGGAGAGGCTGAGGGAGCTGGGGGTGTGCAGCCTGCACAAGAGGAGGCTCAGGGCAGACCTCATTGCTCTCTGCAGCTACCTGAAGGGAGGTTNCACCAGCACAGGTTGCTCAAAGCCTCATCCAACCTGACCTTGAACACCTCCAGGCAGGGGCATCCACAACCTCCCTGGACAGCCTGTGCCAGTGTCTCCCCAGCCTCACTGGTAACAATTTCTTCCTCATCTCCACTCTCACTCTCCCCTCTCCCAGCTCAAAGCCATTGTCCCTCATCATTTCACTCACAGCCCTTGTCAAAAGACCCTCCTCAGCTCTCCTGGAGCACCTTCAGGTGTTGGAAGGCTGCTCTGAGATGTCCCCAGAGCTTTCTTTTCTCCAGGCTGAACTCTCTCATCCTGTCCCCATAGCAGAGGTTCTTCAGCCCTCTGATCATCTCTGTGGCCCTCCTTATGATCTTATTATCTCATGACTGACATGATAATACTGTGAGGAGTTACAACACAGTTATTTAATTTATGAAACTTTACAAAACTCCACTCAAGTTTCAAATGCTGCTTTTGTGCTCCACTGCAGTCAGCAACCTGCTTCAAAGACAGTGAGGTGGGGGAAAAAAAAAAAAAAAAAGACCAGAGTGAAAACAAGTTGTTCCTGGGGGTGTGGATCTATTTTTATAGAGCTGAAAATGTGTTGAATAATGAGTTTGTGAGTAATAGATCAATTTGTTTACAGTTCTTTGCAAAAGTGTAATTTTATGTACTCCTTCAAGCACTATTGATTTAATGCATTATAAGCAAATTAGAGAAGGATACTGACTGCACTGTGCTGTGAAGGAGCTCTGGGCTCACTGCTGGCCACTTCTGGGCTTTTCTGCTTCTGATGAGGGGTCTGGAACATCTTCTCTATAAGGACATTGGGGATTTTTNAAGGCTGGGGAGGGACTATTGACAAGGTCTGGGAATGACAGGACAAGGGGAATGGGTTTGGAGTGGCAGAGGGGAGATTGAAAGTGGATGTTAGGAGGAAGTTGTTTGCAGTGAGGGTGGTGAGACACTGGCACAGGTTGAGAGTGGTGAGACACTGGCACAGGTTGCCCAGGGAGATTGTGGAGCACAGAATCACCCAACGTGATCTTTGATCACGTTGGGTGATTCTGTGCTCCACAACCTCCCTGAAGGTCTTCTGTGCTCCACAACCTCCCTGGAGGTGTTCAGGACCAGGTTGGATGAGGCCTTGAGTGACCTGTACTAGTGGGAGGTGTCCCTGCCTATGGCAGGGGGTTGGAACTGGCTGAGTTTTGAGGTCCCTTCCGACCTTACCATTCTATGATCCCCTTGGCTTTCTTGGCCCCAAGGGCACATTTACACTCAAAGTGGAGCTTTCTGCATGTGTGGCTGGAATGAAATGATGCAACAGAGCAGAAAAAAAGTTTCCTGTTTGCTTTTGTTTCAGCTTTAGCCCTTCCTGTGTGGCAGAAGGACCTGGCGACTACCGGTGCACCGCCTGCCCACCTGGATATGAGGGGCAGTACTGTGAAAGGTAGGAGGAATGGGAAGAGAGCAAAGAGGGACAGTGAAAGATGGACAAGAAATAAAGGAGAGCAATACCTTTTGGTCTTAGAAACATATATTTGCAAACCTTTAAATACACACCTCCAGATGAGTTATTTTCTCTTCATGGGTTCTTAAAACTCAGTCATAATAGGCAATTTTTGTGGACTCCCACCATAAATTAATATTCAGTGTTATTTATATCACAGACAATGTCCTACTCTTGCTTCCTGATTTGTGAGGGGCATTTGTGCCCTGGATCTCAGAAGATAAACTGGAATTTATCTGCAGGTAGATGCCATGCTTGTAGTTTACCTTGATGTCACTCATAGCCTTTGTTTTGCTGACTCCTGTGTCCTCATGGACACTGCCTGGGAAAGGCACTTGCAGACAAACACACTACTGGTCAAACTGCATTCACAGAATGGTAGGGATTGGAAAGGACCTCTGGACATCATCCAACCTCCCTGCCAGAGCAGGATCACACAGGAACACATCCAGATGGGTCTTGAAAGGCTCCAGAGGAGACTCCACAACCTCTCTGGGCAGCCTGCTCCAGAGCTCCAGCCCCATCACAGTAAAGAGACACTAATGGTCACATCAGTCATAGACTCATAGAATTGTTTTGGTTGGAAATGACCTCTAAGATCATCCAGGCCAACCAACAGCCTAAGACTACCATGGCCATTTAGCCATGGCCCCAAGTGCCCTGTCTACACATTTTTTCAACACCTCCAGGCACAAGGACTCCCCCACCTCCCTGGGCAGCCTGTGCCAATCCCTAACTGCTCTTGCAGCAAAGACATTTTTCCTCATCTCCAACCTAAACCTCCCCTGCTGCAGCTTGAGGGCTTTGGGGTTTATTTTTGTTCTATCACCTGATAGTAGGGAGAAGAGACCAACCCTCACCTGGCTCCAACCTCTTTCTGGGGAGTTGTAGAGAGCAAGGATGTCTCTGTTCAGCATCTTCAGCAAGCTAAACACCCTCAGTTTCCTCAGCTGCTCCTCCCCAGCCCTGTACTCCAGACTCTTCCCCAGCTTGGTTGCCCTTCTCTGGACACTCTCCAGCACCTCGGTGTCCTTCTTGTAGCGAGGGGCTCAAACTGAACCTAAACATCAGCTGTTGTTCTATCCATAGCAAAGCTGTGGGACTAAGATGATTGAAATCAGCTTTTGCTTGCTGTGGGATTTCACTTCTAACATCCAACATGAGCAGCTAGTGGGGGAAAAAAAGGTCCACAGATCAAACATAGGTGGGGCAGGAGCATTTTGTCATTGTACAACAGAAGTATAACTGAAAACTGTTAGGGTCTGGAATCACTTTTTCATAACCCTTCCCATCTATTCTCTCTCTGCAAATGCAGGCTGAGGTTGCTCAGGAAGCCTCATCCCTGGAAGTTTTTAAGGCCAGGCTGGATGTGGCTCTGGGCAACCTGATCTAGTGTGAGGTGTTCCTGCCCATGGCAGGAGGTTTGGAACTGGCTGATCCTTGAGGTCCCTTCCAGCTCTGACAGTTCTGTGATTCTGTTATAATATCTAATGAAATCAGCTATTTTATATTAGACACATTATATATAGATATAAATTAATTATGATATATTAGATTAGATATGTGTATTAGATTAGATCTATATGATACTGGAGGTGTTCAGGACCAGGTTGGATGAGGCCTTGAGTGACCTGTACTAGTAGGAGGTGTCCCTGCCTATGGCAGGGGGTTGGAACTAGATGATCCTTGAGGTCCCTTCCAGCCTTGCCATTCTATGATTCTGTAATTCTATGATATATAACTGAAAACTGTTAGGGTCTGGAATCACTTTTTCATAACCCTTCCCATCTATTCTCTCTCTGCAAATGCAGGCTGAGTCATAAAGCCCCAAATATTTTTCTTCAGGTTCACAAATGAGTGTTTGTCAGGAAGGACATGGAACTGTTGGAGTGGGTCCAGAGGAGGCCACCANCCTCCCTGAAGGTGTTCAAGGCCATGTTGGAGGAGGCCTTGAGTGACCTGTACTAGTGGGAGGTGTCCCTGCCTATGGCAGGGGGTTGGAACTGGATGATCCTTGAGGTCCCTTCCAACCTTACCATTCTATGATTCTGTGATTTTGTGTCCATCGTAGAACACTGTGGGTCTCGGTGAGCCAAACCTGCTTTTGTCTTTGCCTTCTTTAGATGTTCTCCTGGCTACACTGGAAGCCCACAGACTCCAGGAGGCTCCTGCCAGGAATGTGAGTGTGACCCATACGGTTCCCTGCCTGTGCCCTGTGACCCTGTGAGTGGGCAGTGCTCGTGCAGGCCTGGATTCAGCGGGTGGAAGTGTGGCGGCTGTGAGCAGCAGCACGTGCGGGACGGCACAAGATGCGTTTGTACGTAAGCTAACCTGCTCCTGGGGACTGTGGGACTGAGCTGCTCATGCTTCACAAGTTCAGCCTGCTTCTGCATCACTTGGTCCTGTGGGCTTCTTTGAAAANACTCCAACACATCCATGTCCTTCCTGTGTTGAGGGTCCAGAACTGCACACAGGACTGCAGGTGGGGTCTGAGGAGAGCAGAACAAAGGGGCAGAATCCCCTCCCTTGCCCTGCTGCCCACACTGCTCTTGCTGCAGCCCAGGACATCATCCAACCTCCCTGCCAGAGCAGGATCACTCATGGCAGGGCACACAGGAACACATCCAAATGGGGCTTGAAATGCTCCAGAGGAAACTCCATAGCCTCTCTGGGCAGCCTGCTCCAGGGCTCCAACACCATCACAGTAAAGAGGTTTTCCCCCTGTGTTCCAGTTTGTGTCCATTGCCTCTTGTCCTATCCCAGGACACCACTGCAAAGAGCCTGGCCCCTCCTTGACACCCACCCCTCAATATTTGTAACCATTGATCCTTTCAGTTTTCTCTTTTCCAGAGTAAGCAGCCCCAGTAGTAAGAAGCAGCTGCAAGGTTGCTTACTACTTTGGCATTCTAGTCAACTTTCTTCACAAGCCATGAGATGGTAGGAAAACTCTCAATCCATTTTAATATGCTCCCTGAAAGCTGACAACAAAGCTTGAAGGATTTCTTTTTGTGGCTTTTTGAAGTCTCTGGGTTTGCTAAAGGTTGTCACTGCTGTTGTGACAATATTTACTCTGAGTGAATTTTTTCAGTGCTATCCTAACTGTTTACCCAGCAACTGCAGTGCTCTGTGCCAGAAGTCACACAAAGTTTTTCCCAAGGTTTCCTTGGTGGTGTTGGCTCAATCAACCACCCACTGGAATTTTAAAGACACAAGGAATGACAGTTGAATATAGCCAGGAACAAAGAACCTCCTGTGTTTAAATCAGAAAACTGACAGCCTAAGCCAGCAAGTTACAGTCTGCAGTGCTGGTATCTCTACCCTACCTTCATTCTGTCTTGTTCCTAATTACTGGTTGGATTTTTTTTTTTTCCATGAAATTGGGTAGTGTTTGTTTTGAGCCCCAAATCTCATTTCCCATGTTCTGTCTTGTTCCTAATTACTGGTTGGAATGTTTTTTTCCATGAAATTGGGTAGTGTTTGTTTCGAGCCCCAAATCTCATTTCCCATGATGCTGTATGCTAGTGTCTTATCAAAACAATTCAGGTAGCAAAACCTTTCCAGAACACATAGTAAATCCTGACTCACATAAGGCATTTTCCTCTCTTCCATCTCCCCAAGCTGAGCAGGAGCTAATTTTATTGTGAGCTTTTCTGTTTTCTCTTGAGGCCATCATTGTTAAGTAGAATCACAGAACCACTGAATTATTTCAGTTGGAAAAGACCTCTACAATTGCTGAGTCCAACCATCAGCCCAACACCACCATGGCCACTAAACCATGTCCCCAGGTGCCATGGCCACAGGTTTCTGGAACATCTCCAGGGATGGGGACTCCACCACCTCCCTGGGCAACTAATAGTAACCCTAATGTGCTTAAGCTGCCCAGTGCTAGCCTCTTACAGTTAACATTTGGGAAAGAGAAAACTGATTTTGACTATTTCACTAAGACCAAGCATCTAAATAATGCATCTGGGGGCAAATTCTCTAAAAGGTCACCACACAGGTCCTACCTGAAAGCTAAATGATGCACATTTAAATCCAGTTACAGAGATATTTTATCCACAGTATGCATTATTCCACAATATAATTCCACAATACGATTTAAATATAACATTTGTATTTCAACATCTCCTTTACTATAGATAAAGATTTTAGACTGCAAATATGGAGTGAAAATAGAAGGGCCATGAGGGTGATTGGAGGACTGAAGCACCTCTCCTATGAGGGCAGGCTGAGAAAGTTGGGGCTGTTCAGTCTGGAGAAGAGCAGGCTCTGAGGAGACCTTATTGTGGCCTTCCAGTATCTGAAGAGGGCTACAAGAAAGCTGGGGAGGGATTTTTTAGGCTGTCAGGTAGTGACTGGGGGGAATGGATCCAGGCTAGAGGAGGGAAGATTTAGATTAGATGTTAAGGAAGAAGTTCTCCCCCATGAGGGTGATGAGACACTGGCACAGGTTGCCCAGAGAGGTAGTGGAAACCTCATCCCTGGAAGTTTTTAAGGCCAGGTCGGATGTGGATCTGGGCAACCTGACCTAGTGTGAGGTGTCCCTGGGCATGGCAGGGGGCTTGGAACTGGCTGATCCTTGAGATCCCTTCCAACCCTGACCATTCTATGATTCTGTGGGATGGAGGACTGTGCATGTTCTTTCAAATGATCTGTTTCTGGTGTAGCTGGAAACCTGGTGTACCACCTTCTTACTCTTATAACATGTCCTTTGTCATGGCTTAGTGCAGGCCGTTTACAGTGCTGTGTTGTAATAGCTGCGGCTTAGCAAGACAGAGGTAGAAGGGAAAGGGGAGGTATTTTTTAAAGGCAGTGTACAAAGGGAAGCATTTGCTTAGTAAATAACAACAGAAAGCTAATTACAGGTGAATGGCACAGGCAGAATGCAGTCCCCATGTTAGTCTTAGAAGGGAACAATGGCTTTGGCCCCAGGACGTCCTCAGGGAATGGGAAATGATATCCATGAAGGAGATTGTTTTGTAGGTAGTACAAGAGCCTGAATGGTTTGCTACACATCATAACAATTGTGAATGCTTTGTATTAGCATGGTGAGTAAGTAGGGATTGTGTTAGATACAGGGTGGGCAGCACACACAGGAGGGCACCAGGCCCTTGTGCTCAGCACTGGGGAGCCCAAACCTCCAGTGTGGTGTTCACCTCTGAGGCACTCACTGCAGGAAGGACATTGAGGGGCTGGAGCAAGTCCAGAGCAGGGCAGGGAGGCTGGAGAAGGGCCTGGAGCAGCTGGGGGTGAGGAGGGGCTGAGGGAGCTGGGGGTGTGCAGGTGGAGCAGAGGAGGCTGAGGGCAGAGCTCATTGCTCTCTGCAGCTGCCTGCAGGGAGGTTGGAGCAAGGAGGGGGCAGCCTCTGCTGCTGGGTGCCAAGGGACAGCAGCAAAGGCAATGGTTCCAAGCTGCCCCAGGGCAGGCTCAGGCTGGAGCTCAGGAAAGATTTCTGACCTGGAAGAGTTCTCAAACATTGGCACAGGCTGCCCAGGGCAGTGCTGCAGTGCCCATCCCTGGGGGTGTTCCAGCAGCCATGGAGCTGGTGCTTAGGGACATGGTCTGGTGTTGGCCCTTCAGTGCTGGGTCAAGGATTGGACTGGATGAGTCTGAAGGACTCTTCCAACTGGATACATTCTGTGATTCTGTGATTATTTCCCCAGCTAAAGTGACCATCTAGGTTGTCACAGATACTCATAGTAAGACTTCCTTGTGAGCTCTGTTTTCAAGTAATCCACATCTTAAACTCACTTCTCACTTGAAACAGTGAGTAGACAGCAAGGAAATTAGTGGCGACTGCAAACAGCTTTTAATGATGCTGTCTGCACTCCTGTAAGAATCACAGAACACATCAGGATGGAAGGGACTCTCAGAGGTCAT